>JANSTX010022094.1:0-15841 GCA_027564355.1 Penthetria funebris
TACGCACGCATACAAGCATCGATTTTGGTCAAAAATTTATGTCAACCGATTAGTCTGAAATTTACAATTTATCTTAGGTATACATGACATTGAAAGGCATTCAGACTTCTGATTGGAAGGTCTGTAGGCAAATATGGACATTTTCTTGATTAAATCAAGAGACAATTTCTAAATTATTATATATTATCGTTCATTTCGATGATCATCATTAGCACCTTAACCTGTACACCGTGTTGGCGTATAGGGTAACACTATGTTGCAACCTTACAATTTCTAATTATACACGTAACATTAAATGTGAACTCAAATAAATAATTAAAATTTACTAACTGGTAAGCAGTTTGGGTTATAATCAATCACAGAAGTGAATTGATTTCATGGCCAGGAGCATGCAATAACTCCACGTGCTGGACACCGGGAACGTAGTTTGAGGAATGGTGAATATTTTTTGTTTTCTGGAAAACCAATTCAAATGAATCAAAATGGAGTCGGTTTATTGTTAAGTATCGCTGAAAAGCGTGATCTTGTCGACTGAAAGCCGTTATCAGATCGAATAATCGCGGCAAGATTCATGGTCGTGTGACAATAGTTCAGATTTACGCACATACGGAACAGGCATCGTCTGATAACAAGGATACTTTTTATATTCAACTTTCACGCTGTCTTGTTGAAATTAAGAGATCGGATGTTGTCATATGTATGGGTCAAGCTAAGGCAAAGATTGGCTCAAACAACATGGGATGGGATATCGAATATTTTTAGTGAACATCATTTGATTATTGGGAAGATGAATATAAAATTTATGGCAGACATAAAGAGACAACCTAGAACTGATAGACGTATAAATGTTACTAAAATTCGAGATAAAGAGTGCAGACTACGGTTCACAGTCAATTTGGTGAATCACTTAGTATATGACGGTATTTGACGAGAACTGGAAGACAGTAGCAGTATCCTTGAGACAAGTCGGTAAGAACGTTTTTGTTTTCATTAGTTATCAAACAAAGAATGGATTAATGATGATACTTGTAATCTAATAATGAGACAAAGAGGTTGGTAAAGTGTAAGACGGGATGAACGTACCTTTTTTGAAAGCATTGGAATTCAGGCACAACACGTTGAAAATTCAAACAACATAAAGGAAAACTTACCACTAAACAGGCAAACTAACTACCGCGCCGATAACATATCTCCCGAAATGTTGAAAGTAGACTTATTTATTTACTTATTCATTTTTTAATTTACAAAGCAGTATGAATATCCCAAAAACATTTAACACTAATTATGTATTTGATATAAAAATTAAAGTTATTCAAAAAATTTAATTTCAAGATATAAAAATTTCAAAGTATGTATAATAAAAATTAAATTTAATTTATAATAAATTAAAATAATTGTAATAATTATTTTTAAAGAATATTATTATTGATAATTTTTATAAATTCTATGAAGCTGATATTATATTAATCAGTATCGGAACAAAAATCCAAATACAATTCCATAATTCAACTAATTGGAGAATTTTACCAAAGTTGGTAAAATGTTTGTTTAAATAAAGTCTTTATTTAATCGAGAATTAAAAGTTCATCATCATCTAAACCTTATTATACGTCGACGGCGCATAGGGCGCCTTTACGATATTAATTTACCCTTTCAAATATGCATGTAACATCAAATGTAAACTCATATAACAAAAATTTAAATTTGGCAACTGGAAAATATAGGATTAATCATAATTATTCAGTTATATATTTCAATATTTCATCAGAGTGATGCATAAAGCCCCAACTTCCTAGTTTGTTGTTGAATTGTTTTTTCAACCAGTCGAAAAACACGTCATTAGCACCATCTTTTTAGCCTGTATAATTATATAATCTGCGCAAATCACTTTGTAATTTACAACAGTCATCTACAGATCTTACAAGGTAAATTTTCAGATCGTCTGCGAGTGCAAATGAGTTGTATTTAATATATGTATAGGATAAGTAGAAGCGATCCGATATGTGATCCTTGTGGAACGAAAGTAATTTTAAAAGATTTGGATATAATCCATTAGTTACAACTGCTTGAAAACAATCTATAGCTTATAATCCATTCCAGTAAATTTCCATACCAGAACAATTTAATTTATACCGGAGTGCACATAAATTAATTTTGTCAAAACACTTGAAAAAAGAGTTTTTTATGATTTATCGTAGAGTACTGATTAATTATTAATTATTTATAAACAGGAATCCCTTCAGGACTACCATGTACATTTAGCTACATGAGAGTATGTTTTCCAAAATTATTTAAAATACGACCTGGCAATTTGGGTAAAGTAAATGTCGATATACAGCTATTGCAAATAGGGTTTTTGAAAATTATTAGAAAACTATAAAAATATGGATATTTTTAAAATTCTCTAGCACCGGGGATGGAAATAATAGTGTTACTCTGTAAATTATTTTTGTTATAAATTAATTACATGAAATTGGGTAGCAGATTGCATAAATTTAATAAAACATGCAAATTCCGGTAAGATCCCTTTAAGTGATCGCAGAAACCATATATATTTTATAATAGTTTGAATATTAAACCATTTGACCATGTCCATACATTGTCTTATGCCTTCTATCAATCGATGGAGGTCGCAATAGTTAGTTCTCGATTATATATCAGTGCTATAATAATGTCTCGCATGCTTGTCAATACATGGATAGTAGAATAACACCTTCTGAATTTCATTTGTTACTCAGGAAGAAGATTCGTTCTTACAGTGTACTCAATAATCTTATTCTGATTAAATAATGCACATAATAAGCATATAAATTTATTAGATGCTCATTTGAGTAATCATCTGGTCCCTTAATTGTTTAATCAATTTAAATAAGATTAAAGTTATAAAGGCAAACAAATACGGGAGAGTGTATAATTAGGAACTAACATATAATACCACAAATTAAGATAGCATTGTGATTGCATCTCGCACTGCCGAAATAAATGTATTGCACGAGAAATGTCAATAAATGACAACGGTTCACAATTTGGGAACACGATTTGAAGCTTATGAAAACGGACACCATTAGATAGCTGGAACAATAGATATCGAAGGATTGAGAGATATTTAATGAAACAACGTTCAATAATTTAAAAATGCATGATTGTTATTGTTGGAAATATGCTACAGAAATAGTAGTAGAACTGAGAAAACCGCTAGGCACTTTCTTATTTATTCTACAAAGTTTTCTGACATCTATGTTGAACAATACATGGCCTTCTGCTGTACGTCTAGAACGAAGCAACAGAATTAACAGCATAAAAGGGCGCAGTTAGAAATTTCATGTTTTATCAAATGGGGTTGTGTGACCTCAATATAATTCAAAGTGTATCTTTCTTCGTGTTCTTTAGCAGTTTCTGTTTAAAAAGTAATTAAATAGTGGAATATTTTAGAACACTTCCTGATTTATTCCACCAAGATGTCTGTCATCAATAAAACAAAATATATTATTGTTCCTGTTGTAACAGTTCAATCTGGAGAATTTGTCCTTCTGGTGTTCGGAAATTCAGTAACCAGTGTTATGACGAATGGCCTGTTCTGACAAGAAATTTTTGACCGCATAAGTAGGCATAAAATTTTCAATTCCCTTTATTAGTGCCAATAATTCTTTTCTGATTATGCAATAATTTCTTCCAGCTTTACCAAATGTCTTGCTGTAATATTCAATTACTTTTTCTTCGCCATTCTGGGCTTGTGATAGTACACCACCAAGACCATATTGACTACCATCTGTATCGATGATAAATCTTCCATTATCTTGTGGATATGGGATTACTGATGCGGTGGTTCATACACTTTTTAATTTTTGAAATGCAAAATGCATGTTAACATTCACTAGTTCACTTATATTTTGCCTTTTCTTCTGTCAACTGATATACACTTTATTAGGATCGGCTTCAAATCCATCCTCTGATACAATATGTCCGAGAAACTTAACTCTTCGTTTGAATAATTGAAATTTGGCTGGACTTTGTTTTTAGTTGTGTTGTTGTAATCTATATAGTATGACTTCCAAATATTTCAGTTGATTTTGTAATGTATTGCTGTGAACAATTATAGCGTCTAGATATATAGATTAGACATATCTCGAATGAGAATCCAGCTACAACTGCATTCATTAATCTTTCGAATGTAGCTGGTGCGTTGCATAACGGAATTACTCTAGATCGCCATAAGCCTTGTCCTGTTGTAAAAGCCATTTTCTCTTTATCTTCATCAGCGATTTCCAACTTCCAATATCTACTTTGCAAACCAAGCGTTGAAAATCATGTTGAACAGATCGTTCAATAATCTGTAGTCGACGTAGAATCTGATTGATCCATCTTTCTTGCGAACAAGTACTACTGGTGATGTGCATAGAGTACATGACGGTTCAATTACATTCCTACTCTGCATTTCATTGACCAATCTATTTGTTTGTTTTTTATTGCGTATGGCAACTTTCTGGCTGCTTTATTTTATTGGTTTTGTTTTGCCTACATCAATTCGGTGTTGGTTGATGAGTTTTTAGAAAATAAATTTTGATACTTGATCAGGAACTTTCATACTGCTTTCTTTTGATGATTGTTAAGATTCTGGATAATTGCCGAATACAATTCTTTTAAATGATCTGGTACAGTTGTTAAGTTGTTGCATTACATATTATCATTTAATTCTGGTATTGACAATTCTTTAAAACTGCTTATTACTGCATCTGAAATTGATGTTTCTGTTTAGCTAGCAATTCTGACTGGAACAAATTTTTGTTTGCCAACCAATGTTCTAGCTATTGTGAGTCCCTTTGGAAAATTAACTTCTGAATGATGTTCGATGATTCTGATTTTTGTTGATTGTTCAGGTTTTGTGACTAGAATAATACATTCACTTCTGGCTGGTAATGTGATTTTATTGGATTATTCTTGCCCATTTAGTTGTTGTATTGATCTCGTTTTACACAGCACGACAGTTTTTTTTTATTGATAAAGTTTGTTGATTGAAGTCCAATTCACACCCATGTTTTCGTAGAAAGTCGATACCTAATATTCAATCTTCTGTGATGTCGGCGACTAAACAAATATGTTTAGTGACTGCCTCGCCTATTTTCAATGTGCATTCTCGTTCACCGAATATAGGGCATACCTCGCCGGTGACTGTTCTCAATATTAATCTTGATTTATATTACATGCTTTGCAAATTTACGATTATCAAATGGTGGCATTGGATACATTAACAATAACCCAATTCTACAGCTATATACTTATATATAGCCGTTAATTGTTCAGATGATAATTGTTTTTTTTGCGCCTTGGTACTTCATAGTTGACTTCTGCCCCCTGAGGTCGACAAATTCGCGTTTTTCCTTCACTTATTTGAGAAACGACGTCGCTCTGATGTGTTTCTTCATACTTCAATATTTCTGACTTGTCGTTGATGTGGCATACTGGGTTTGGGTTTATAAGCAGCTTCAATTGCCTGTGATTTATGGAATGCCTCTACTAAAGTTGACGGACAGCTGAGGTGTGTTTGAATCTGAACAGCTTCATCATATATGACATTCATAAATTAGCAAATTGCAATTCTGCTGATTGTTTCTGTATTGCAATCTGGGAATGTATCTATTGTCTACTTTTCGATGTCAATCATGAATTCAGCTAGAGTCTCCCTTTTTCTCTGCATTCTACATCGTAGTTCTGCATGCTTTAAATCTGTTTTCTAATGCAGAAAGTTGAAGTTGAAGTTTAATGTAACGCTTCAGTTGAAGTTTAATGCAACGCTTTAGTTGAAGTTTAATGCAACGCTTTAGTTGAAGTTTAATATCTCATCATCTGTCATGTTCTTAAAACTGTTAAAGCTGTTGTTTTGTATATTTTCTTCCTGTGCCTTCATAGCGTGGCGTATATTTTCTCAATTGCTATTATGTGCTCAGTTTCTTCTAGTGCTTTTATAGTATTCATCATGTCATCTTGCTTGATTCTAATCTCTTGGTGTATATTTCCTTCCTGCAACGAAAAATGACACGATGACCACTATGAACACACAACAAAATGACATGGTTAACACTGAAAGTACAGGAAGAAACTACGCGTATAAAAGTAAAACTACTTCAAGAAAATATACGCCACGAGATTAAAACACAGCAAGACGCTGTACGCATCGAAGCAACAGAACTTCAAGAAACAATGCAAGCATTCATGAATAAACAATTCAGATTATTTTATAATGATGTTAGGGATTCAATAGCAAGATGAGTTAAACAACAAAATAGAAAATAAGATGATTGACGAACGATAGTTAATATTTTGCATATCACAGAAATCCACGATTATCAACAGAAACTTCAATAAGGTTTTGAAAAATTAAAAGCTACGCAACGTCGGCAGCGAGTCCTGCAACACAATTAGGCGGGCCAACTTTAACAGTTTTAGGAAGCGTGCCAGAGGACTAGATATTCAAATTCAATGCACCAGTACGCGCATCATAAAGGAAGTCGAAGAGATTAAAGCATATAGAGCTACACTAGGTAGAATGCAGAGTAAAAGGGATACTAGCTGAATTCATAATTGATATCGAAAAGTTGGCAATGTCTTTCCAGATTGCAACTGAGAAACATTCAGCAGAATTGCAATGAACCAATTTATATATGGCACATATGATGAAACCGTTCATATTCAAACACGAATCAGCTGTCTGTCAACTTTAGAAGAAGCATTCCAGAAATCACAAGCAATTGAATCTGCTCATAAGGGCAGCATGCAGACTTCTTATCCAGATTAATTAAATAATTAGATATTTTTCATACTTTTAAACTTGGTGGAAAAAAAATAAAATAAGCTTAATTAATTAAACTATCCCATAAAACATATACATAAATACTTACCTTACTTTTAATGTGTGCCCGATTGAATTTAATAGGGTTAGTGCTGCGCTTCTTACAAAATATAATTATGCACTCTATTATATATTCGTTGCTTTTATTTGAACGCTTTCAATGCATTGTATAAAGTAAACGTCAAGTTTGTTGTTTTATAAATTGTTTTTTTTTTTTTAAAGATAAATGTAAATACAAAATAAAACTGTAATATGGAAGGTGAGGAGTGTGTTAATAAAGGTAAACCAAAATCAAAATATGTGGTGAGAACAGCTACAGATGTACAACGAATCAAAGTGGCAAAACTGATGGAAAATGCAGTAAGTTTGTTTGTTGTTAATATAATTCATCTGACAAAAGATTGGTTAGTCTATCTACAATATTTTCAATTAACCCATCGGTGTTGGTTAGTCAGAAATAAAATTCATTTAAGTATACCACAAATATGATAGCTTACTATTTCATTCAAGTAACAATCAAAACAACTAATCGTTTCTCACTAGTCATGTGCACATTCATGTCGATAGTAATCTGCCATTATTGAAACATTATGATTGGTTAGTATCGTCTGCGATCGTTTTATATAACACATGTACATTTTGTAGACTAGAGGAGGTGCTGAATTGGAATTTTTTGCAGATATTACTTTATATTTGCTTATCATCAATATTGTCCAAGTAACAGTATAGAGCAACAACTACTGTGAGATAATGCAAACATTTGACACGGAATTTTATTCTATTTATTGTTAAACCTGATCCCTGTGTGTGTTTTTAATATCTTTTAGGATAAATGTATAGTCATACCTGATAATAATAAAGAAAAGGATTTTATAAATAGTATTCCAAGCTTTGTTCGAAATGTTATGGGTTCCAGTGCTGGAGCCGGTTCAGGTGAATTTCACGTCTACCGACATCTGAGACGAAAGGAATACGCACGTCAGAAACATATTCAACAAAAAAGTACTCAGGTATATTAAAAGTTTAATTATGTATACTATAGATATACAGAAATATTACATACAATGTTTTTATTCTAAGGAAAAACTAGATGATGCTTTTCAGCAGAAAATTATGTTAAATAAAACTCTTGCTGAAGAAAAAACAGCTAAAAAGAGAGCAAAACGTTTACGAAAGAAACAGAATTTAAAATCTAAATCCAAAATTTTAATACCAAACAAACATTTAGTAGCAAGCGAATCAGAGGCATCGTCCAGTGAGGACGAAATGGAGTGCGAAAGTAAAGAAGTAAAAACAACATGCAAAAGTAAAGAAGTACAAATATCATGCGAAAGTAAAGAAGCAAAAATAGCATGTGAAAGTGAAGAAGTAAAAACAGCATGCGAAATTGAAGAAGTGAAAACAGCATGCGAAACTGTAGAAGTAAAATCGGCATGCGAAAGTGAAGAAGTAAAATCATCACCAACTGAAAAACCAGTTAATACGGAAAAATGAAATTGAAATAAAGACAATATGTGTAAATAGCCAATATTATTCAGTTCTCGATTTGTTGATTAATAACTTAAACTAAGTTAACAAGTAAATTAAAATTGTATTATAATTTAAAAGAATAGATTATAATTTGTAAATCACTGACATTTTCAACTCCGTATCCTATATATTAACACTCTTAATATAATAATATAGATGCATAAGCAATCGTCGACTTTATCGTGCTGCTGTTGTAGAAAGAATCGATCGTATATTTATAGATCGGCATTAAAATTCTTAGAAAAAATTAGATCAGAAAATTCTATCCTCTGTAGATGTGGAGAAAGACCAATTAGATTTGGTTAATATGGTTTAAAAGATGGCTCTTTTGCTCTTTTGTACATAAAACATTACGGTTGATAGATTAATTTGTCTATTATACAGCATCTATTGACAATGACGTGGCTTCAATGACTTACTGTCTACCTTTTCTTTTCTTTTATACAGGAGTACACTTTGTTCAAGTAGGCTATTGACCTTTTATATATTCATTTTATTGAATATGGTACTAAGAATGTGTACTTATATAAGTATCATTTGCATGTCGGAAGAGAGTATATTAACCTACAATTCCAAATGACATACGAATATAATATTATTTTAACCGTAACACATTCATGGGGAGTGAGATATGTCAACCCAAGTTAAAGTTAAATCACAAAGTGAAAAATTTACAGAATAAATTTTGTCTTTCGTCGGGATTCGAACCCAGGTCTATCGTCATGCTAGTCTAGCACTTTACCAACTATGCTACCATGACCATCCACGACCTACCTGTTGTTAATTATGTTGTCTTGTCGTCATGTTGTTTAATATACATGAGACAGAACACTATTTTCATTCCCCATGAATAGCTAACATAAAGAGGTTGTTTTTTTTTCTATATTTACCTCCATGCGGTACCTTGGTATGTCAAAAGAATCTCTGTATATTGGAAAGGAAACTTGGTGGTGGGATACAAAACTAGGTAAAGAACTCGCTCTAGTGACGAAGCAAGATGGGCGGTAACTATTACCAAATTGAGAACCAAAAATCAACTATATGAACGTCTTGCGTCTGGCGATTAAAATGAGATATACAAAATTGATGCGCAAGCAAATGCTGCAGTCAAAGACATACATACCGTCAAATTCATAAAAGATGAGAGAGGAAATGTTTTGATTGCTCACAGATAAGTAAATAAAGATGGAAGCAATGCTTCAATCAAATTTTGAACGAAAAATATCATCAGCTGATTTCGGAATCGAATCCTATTTTGGGGTCAGTTAATGCGGTTACTCCACTGGATGTAGAAAATGCTGTAAACAGGAGGAAGCGAAATAAAACAGTTGGTTCAGATGACATCCCATCAGATCTTTGGAAATATCTGGGTGATTTTGGGTACGAATGGTTAGCAAGTTTAATAACTAACATTTAAAACGGTGCCAAATAAATGGTGACGAAGCATCTCTTAACAAGAGGAATCATATTTACTTCAAAAGCCTTAAGAATATGGGAGAGAGTTTTGGACCTAAGACTTCGTGATCTAATTAATATTTCAGAAAAACAGTTCGGATTCGTGAAAGACAGATCGACAACTGATGATATACAAAGACTTCGAATAATGATTCAAAAATACAGAGAAAATAATAAAGACCTGCATATGACATTCATAGATCTTAACAAGGCATTTGATAGAGCACATAGGATATTGTATGGCAGGTATTAAGACTTCAATCTGTTCCTGAACTGTATTTCTACTATAAAAGATATGTATATGAATGCTAGCACTAGCATCCGAACAAATTAAGGAAAATCGAACACATTCAACATAAACGTTTGTGCATCAGGGTTCTGCATTAAGCCCAGTAATCTTTATAACTACTATGCTATATATTTCTGGAACAATACATGATCCTCACCATGGACCATGTTATTTGTAGATAACAAAGTTTTAAAAAGTGAGATCGAAATTGAACTGGAAACCAGAATAAATGTGTGGAATTCAGTACATGCATTTTCCATTTAATGGTAATCGATCGACTCGTCAACAAAAGGCGATCATATTGAACGGTCATCTACTTCCTTACTGTAAAGTTTAAACATTTGGGACCACTTATCACAACTTATCAGAAACAGTGGTAAAATCGATGATGATATTCAACATCAATTGAGTTTTATGTAATCTAAAAATGCCACCAAAGATAAGGGGAAGGTGTATGAAACTGTTGATTAAAAACATTTACTTACTTTTCTGAATGTTGGCCGGTTAAACGAGATCTATGCAAAAACTACACGCAATCGAGATGAGAATGTTAAGATTGTCATCCTGTGTAACATTGAAGGACAAAATTAAGAACTATATTCATACTATAATCACTCAAAGTAGATTAAAATTGTTCAGTCACAGAATGTGTGTTGAAAACGGCAAATTAACGTCGTAATACGGCCCTATGTGCCCTTGAGGCGTAAAGGTTATGATGATTATGATTAATTGCTCTAGATAACTCACAATCGAGGGTGTGATACTGTTCTTGCTCTACTAAATTCGGTCACACTAAATAGTTTGCAAGATTTCTCCCTTAGTGCAACTATTTTCCTATACCACCACGGTGGCCGAGATTTATGTGCGGCTAATTAATAAGGAGTAATACTTGAAGAGCACCACTGATACCAAATAAATTTATACCATATTGTTTGCATATGGATGGAGGTGAACTGGTGAAAATGTTCTTGATTTCATTACTTGGAATGAATGGAGATGCTATATGAAACCTACTACACTGCGAAAACGAAACAAAATACAAAATCAACAACACCAATGTACCAGATGTAAATAATCTAACAACACAGTATGGTCAAATGGAAGGTTGGGAAAAGTGGAAAGGACTGCCGAAAAAAGGTAACTTGAGTTTGTGTGAGAGCTGGCGTGGTATCACCTTGCTGAACACGATAAACAAGGTTCTATCTATTATCGTGCACGATAGGATCGGTTCAGTTTAGCTTTAGATGATGGTGATCAATGACTGTCTTTTATCGTGACTCACAGTGCAAAATCTTGCATCGTGGGCGGCTTGGTGACATATATAATTTTACGCGTCTTAGGTTATGCTATAACAAAAGTGAATAATAAACCACATTGTGTGAACTATGGCCTATCGACTTGAAAATTTTGACTTCAATGATGACATACGCCTATTGATACAATCAGAGCGAATAGTTAGTATAATAAAGATTGGTTCGTCGTTGAAATGCCGATTTGAAGTCGATAAAATATAAATAAACTAGATAGAGAACTACATTATTTGGGCAATTATTTGGCAAAGACGGAGGTGCTGAAAAAGATATCGGATCACGCACATACAAAAAACGCGGCAATTGTTTAGAATACTGAGTGGGTGTGCCATTCGCTACAAATTCCACGTTATCTCAAATTTTGTATATTTAAATCAAATTGTTTATTGGTAAAATTGAATGGCTTCGAGAATTAGAAAGTGCTGAATATGATCGTGTCACAAATCTAAGTTTTCGTCCATAGTTAATTTAGACGCATATTAAGTTTGACCGAATTTAATATAAAATGACGATTTGTGGAGATTGGTGATGAGAAATGAGTAAAAGTTGAGATGATGAAGATAGGAAGTCTACAATACCCATAGCCTGTTGACATGGGATGTTTAACTTAATACTCATATATCAGTGTTACATCGTTAATGTTTTTGTGCAAAAATTGTCTACACCTAGCGCAGCTACAGTTCAATTAAATAACTGGTAATGTATTACATTCTAATGTGACGGTTCACTGGCTAGTAAGATGAGAAAATTGTGTGTGAACATCTATAACATGATCAGAACGGTTATTGATAAGCATACGCTTATCATAAAATTCGTCACCGACCTACTATGCTTTCCTCAACACAATTCAAAAGTAAACATATTGATTTGTAGATTCAGAGCAACACAAACCGCAATGTGAGTGCAGTTTTATTTTTATTCTATTCATATTACATCGGTGTATTTTGCTGTGATTCCTAAGTATTATAACTAATATTCGAGTGCCCTATTGTCGCATTCGCAATTTATTAGTCTTCCTATTGATCACACAATTAAATTTCACGACACATTCATGTCTTCTCAGGATATAGACGTAAATATAGAGTCAAAGGTCAGAAGTATTTCCTAAATCATATGATACATAAAAATGTAAAGCTAATGATCAGAAATTTCTTCGATCCTATCCTTCACCGCCTCACATTTTTCATTTCAAATGTGAATCAATTCATCGAAATAGTAATCAGCCCTGACTTAAATGATAACAATATTTTATTAAATTCTAATTGAAACAAATTTATTTTCAAATGTGGTATATTCTTTATTGATATAAACTTGTTATTGTACAAATAGTGCGGTAGATTAAACCAGAATGTGATTAAGAATGGAATTCAGAAAATGGGAACAATTTATTTAATTGGAAACAGGATATTGAGATTTATTAATTAAATTTGAATAGTGTAGGAATATTATTGCCGCGCAATTATTGATAACTGTGTATGTATATAATTATAAATATAAGTTATGTTTTGAATTATACGAGTAGCTATTTCTTTTTATTTCAAAACACACCTGCAATAAAAACGCTCTGTAAATGAGAATTGATATATTATTGTTAACAATCTTGTCACTCATATTAAATGCAGGTAAACAATTATTTTTCCAATTGAATAATTGTTTATAAACAATTTTTGCACAAGCGTGAGTTTTTAACAAAATATAAAATATACTAGCAACAATCTTAGACCTATAAAAACCTTAAATTAATTTTTGTTAAGTTTAATAACTACATGGATTAGGATACTTTACAAATTCTGATAAAATACTGAACATTACTTTCAGTTAATCTACCATGCCGAAAACATAATAAAAATGCATCACAAAATATTTTAAAATATAGATAATTTAAACTCAATAAATTTAATATTTTAAATAAATAAATATTGCACGTAACTATAAATATGTTACAAATCGATATTCCATTAAGAGTACAATCAAACAATTAAATATAATATGGTATTAATTGTAATGTTTTATGGATTTACTACCAATATTTATTTATATGTAGTTGTATCACCAATCCCGTAAATTATCAGTTTAGTTAAGTGATTGTACGTAATACGAAATTAGACGCTTAATGTGAAGGAAGGTAGGGTAATTTTTTTAAATATGGAGGTGTAACACAAACGCTGCAACATCTATGATTCTATATTAAAATAAGTTTTATTCTAACATAGCACGTGGCACTCCATTTATTTAAAATTTTCAAAAAAAAGGTGCATTTTGACTTTTTATTCCACACATTCCTATGGAATTTTAATTCATTTTGCTCACACCTAATTTAAACATAACAAAAAACGGAAACATTTTGTTTTGTGTAAACGCACCATAAAGTATTTTGTTGTAGCTTTATTGAAAATATTTCCGATAAACCTCACACTACTGACAGTCAGCAGACGAGTCGGTGTTATTTTGGAAAAAAATACCAAAGAGAACCTATATAGCTAAACATTATTAAAGCAGTTAGCGGTCATAAAGCAACAAAAGATCGTATAACGATTCTTTTTTGTAGCAACGCTTCTGGTGATTACATTATAAAGCCATTAGTAATTAAGAAAGCAAAACAACCACGTTCATTTAAAGGAATAAACAAACCCGTATATTGGAATGTCAATAAGAAAGTTTGGGTTACTGCTACGTTGTTTAATGATTGGTTTCATAACTCATTAGTACCAGTCGTGAAAAAGTATAATAAAAACAGGGTTTGCCTTATAAGGTTGTCCTATTACTTGATAATGCTCCAGGTCTTCCTAAAGATTTTGCAGCATAAAAAAATTGAAATTGACTTTCTACCCAAAAATACAACTTCTCTGTTGCAACCATTAGAACAAGGCAAAATTTCTACTTTCAAAGCATTTTACGTTAAACGTGCCCTTAGGTATATTTTAGTTCAATTAGAGAATGATTGATCTCATTCAGTTATTGATGTCTGGAAAAGATTTACAATATTAGATTGTGTTAAGCAAATAGGTGTATCATATGCAGAGATTAAAAAATCAACACTCCATGCATGTTGGAAGGCACTATGACCTGATAAAGTTGAAGGTGAAACTCGAGTACGTAGATTTATGGCAGTTTTCGATTTACACAGTTTGCCATACAAAATTTTCATTTTCCAATTACACTGTTTATCTAGGAACGTATCTACCATATAAAACAGAGGTCAATACTATTAATAATCTTCGTCAATATTGTTATTGATCAAGTTAGAAGACTTGTCTATGCCGAACAGCAACAATGTTTACTATCATCTGTGTTGATACGTTAGGGTAGGTAGATTTGGTAGTGCTAACAAGTATAATTTCAATTAATTTATTACAATAAAATAATACATATTTTTAAATAATTAATTGTATGGCACTGCCAACACACGCCCTATGTATGGCATTGATCGTACAAAAGTTATTATGATGATAATGATGATTATTTTAATATAAAGTACATAAAATTTCCAAACGATATCTATTGTACGATATCAACACAAGGTGATACAACTAACTTTACAAATAAACGATGATACTACTCGTATATAAAACATGCATTCAACTAATTTTGAATGTAGTCAAATAAAAATAAAGTAACAAATTCGCAATCATTACATAACGTTAGTTTTGAAATTTACGAGAATAATTATAATTCGATTAAAATATGAAATTACTGTTTAATTTTTTTATTTAATGATAAATTCAATAAACGTGTATTTGTTGTACACCACAAAAAAAAAAAGAAGAAAACAATAAAATAAAATAAAATAAAAATTGTTTTAATTGTTCTTAAACGTGAGAACACATACTTATATGGCGAAATAATACGAGGGATTAAAATCATGCAAATATTATTTACTCTTGACGTTAATTGAGATCATCGCACATCAACAATCTATAGATTGTAATTGACTTAAGCGCGTCATATTAATGAATTAATTTGTTGTGTATAATTAAGAATATACTGTGATTAAATCAATTACGTAACTCTGAATGAAAAGAAGCTTTTGGCAAGTCGTACGTACATATTAAGTGTTATTATGTGGGAACAAGTTTCAACTACTGCCACATAGCATCAATCGAGTAAGATCGATTTATGACAGTAAATTCGATTTGTATTGATTATATAATTTATTAAATATTATCTATTGTAGCATATACAAAATTTATGCTTTTTGAAATATACCAAATTAATTTAATGTAAATATAGTGGGGTTGTTACATACTATTGTTTTAACAGAAATTAAAACAAGTTAGTACAGTATTTGATATTTAGTTACATTATTTTATTTGGTATTTGTACTCTGGCTCGAATGTTTAAATAAAAACTCGTCGTTTTTTTTAAGTTACACGAGTATATCACAGGAAATTTTTCTTTTCATTAATAAAA
>JANSTX010022105.1:0-18001 GCA_027564355.1 Penthetria funebris
CCGTTTCCGAGATATTTACATTTTAAATAAAATACATCTTCTAAAGATTATGATCTCCTGATACAAATCCACAAACCTGTGAAATGTACCAACATTTTTCATCAGAAACAAAAATTGCAATGTCTCGTAAACGGTAGGAAATATAGACATAGTCCAAACGGTAAGATACGTAGTAATGCCTACTACATTATATTCACAAATGCCAGATATTCTGCTACAGTAATTAGTCTAAAAAAACGAAGAAACTCTTGATTTTACTGAGATATCAGTACCGCTTTCAATTGCAATAGATACACAACGACTTTCAACATATTTCATCTTCAGACACGAAAACTCTATCTATAACCGTTTCCGAGATATTTGCATTCTAAACAAAATACATCTTCTAAAGATTATGATCTCCTGATACAAATCCACAAACCTGTGAAATGTACCAACATTTTTCATCAGAAACAAAAATTGCAATGTCTCGTAAACGGTAGGAAATATAGACATAGTCCAAACGGTAAGATACGTAGTAATATGCCAGATATTCTGCTAGAGTAATTACTCTAAAAAACGAAAAAACTCGTGATATTATTGAGACATCAGTACCGCTTTCAATTGCCAAAGATGCACAACGACTTTCTATATATTTCATCCTCAGATACGAAAACTCTTTCTATAACCGTTTCCGAGATATTTGTATTTGATATAGGGTTTAAAAATAACGTTGTAAAAAAAATGCCATTAAGGAGGCTAGCACCAATGGAACGGGATGAAGTGAAGTGAAGTGAAGGTGCTGACCAGATTGACGTACTATGCTCCAGCGTAGAGTAAAGATCGAGATGATGATGATTTGTTCATATCTTACATTTTTAACTGATCATTTATCTCTATATATGTATACGAATATATACGAGTATATATAAAACACAAAATGAAAATGCATTTAAATTATTTATTTAATTAACCAGTGTACACAATATTTAATTACTAAAATTTAAAATATTTCAAATCAACGTAATAATAATAAAATATAAAAATTAAATTCTACAATATTTGCTACACATAAAAAAGATGCGAAAGAAAAATGTCTATGTTATTATCCATCCATCTCTTGCAAATTCAAGATAAAATACATTTAACATAAATAAAAAATAAGGATTAATAAAATAATATAAAAAAAAAAAACATCACAATACACTTATAATCCTAATTTTAAGTTGTATGAGCATAAATCCATGGATGTTGTAGTACATACTTTAATGGTAATCGTTTATCCGGATTAAGTACTAATAATTTTGAAATTAAATCCTTTGCCGACAACGTAACAAATTCTGGTATATTATACTCAATTTTTGTTATTTGTTTATATGTTGTACGATAACATTCAGAATGAAATGGTGCTTCACCAACTAATAATTCATAGCACAAAACACCAAGACTCCATAGATCAACATTTTTTGTGTGCGGTTTACCTTGAACCATTTCTGGCGGTAGATAATCCAATGTACCGCATAATGTCATACGTGCTGAATTCGGTTCATGTACTGACCAACCAAAATCGGCTATTTTCAATTCACCATTATGACCCAATAGTAAATTTTCCGGCTTTATATCACGATGAATAACATTACGACCATGTAAATATGCAAGCGCATCGGCTAATGATTTTATATAAATTGCCGTCTGTTTTTCATCCAATCTTTTATTTGGATGATTTTGTAATTCTTTATAAAGTGTTCCTTTTGGTGCATACTCCAAAATCAGATAAATTCTTGATGAATCATGGAAATAACCGTATAAACGTAAAATGTGTGGATGACGTAAATGTGATTGTATTTCAATTTCACGTCGTACCTGATGCTGTACTTCACATGAATGAATTTGTTGCTTAAATAGAACTTTTAATGCAACCACAAATTTTGTGTCCTTTTCTTGGGCTAAATAAACATTGCCAAATTTACCTCGACCAAGCGGTCGTCCAATGTCAAAATTTTTTAAACACCACATTTGATTATTTAATGATGGTGTACTTCCATTATCAATATCATTATCATTATTATTATTATTGTTATTTGTTGTTGATGGCAATGTATTTTCACTACTAGTTACACAAGCGGAATCTTGTAAATTAATGTTTTCAGTCTTTTTTACATTTACATTTGCTGCATTATTGTTATTATTATTTTTACACATTGAACTTGTAGTGGATGTCACTTGTACGTGTGGAGTATATTTCTCGGTAGATCCATTCACTACATTATAATTATCAGTCTTTGTTTGAAGTTTATTAGAATGTGTATTTATATTTTTTATTGGTGCAGTTGCTCCTGCTGCTGATGTTGTTTTAGAGAATGCATTAGATTTTGAAATAGCACTAGTGGCAGTTGTAGTTGTAGCAGTTGTCTGTCTTGTTATTGACATTAATTTCTGTTGTTGTTGTTGTTGTTGTTGTTGTGGTTGTTTACTTATTATTTCATTTCGTCCAGTTGCATTATTAAATTTGAAATCTAATCTATTTGATTTTTTTTTATCATTATTTATACTTACAATGGGAATTGTTAAAGTTGTCTTCACTGTCATTGTTTGTACATTATCTGATTTTAAAATTTTACCACTAACTGATGATGATGCTGATGATGATGATGATGTGGTAGATTGTTTTTGTGGACTAACAGGCTGTTGAACTGTTGGTAAACGTCCTCGTGCATTTTCTTTTCCAGGTACTGATAAATTATTTTTCTTGATCATTATTTATTTAATGTTGCTAATTATTATATTAAATTTAAAATATGTTTAAAAAATATGATTAATAAATTGATAAATATATAAAATTGGTGATATTTTCGTTTTATTTTGTTTTTTGTGACAGCATGAAATTTCCGTTTGAACATTTACAATCAAAATTTGAAATATCAATGCAATGAAGTTAGCAACGCATTTTACGGTTTACATTTAATGAAGTGTAGTAGTTTAAAGTGAACATCGGACACTTTAAAAATGATAGACCTGTTTGGACATAGGTAAACAGACAAACAATAAAAATCGTTTTAACATAAATTCGCTATTTATGTGGATGTAATCAAATTCCAAATATCCTAATTTTAATATTTCTAAGTATTTCTTCTGAATACTTTTAATTAGCCGAATTGCCGCTATTATTAAAACTCAATTCATGTGTTTATATCAGACTTGTTTTTCTTATTTACTATTATTATTTTAGATATTCAATGGTTATTGTAAGTCTATGTTAGACTAAGCTTTTCTATAATTCTGTTGATACTCTGCGATATTCTTGAAATGTTTGTTTGTACAGTTTGTACAGTTTTACAAATACGGCATCGATGCAGTGTATATGGTATTCAATTGAGTTTTGACATTTGGTAACGAAAAATGTGGTAATTAATTATTAATATTCAAAATGCACAGTTTAATGTAATATAAAATTGCGTAGTTTAACTGCACAGTTGTTCAATTGATTTCGGTTAAGCCTTATATATATATGTTGAATTTGAATTCGGGATAAGGTTATGTATATTTACTTATTCTATTTAATATATGAATAAAATTAATAAAATGCAGATTTTATATGGTATGTAATTTCTTTATTTAACCTTATATAACTGAATAAAAATAATAAAGTAAGTCTGACAGTTGATACCATATCATACACATAATTTGTCACCAACCACGACAAAAAATTGGGAATCGCTGCATTAAATATCAAAAATAGCATATGGCTAATGAAATCTGGTACTATTTTATGCATGATGAATGGTTTACAATGGCCTGTCATTGTTGGCGCCAATGTTGACAACTGGATTGCATTGACAACAATATTTATTAATAAATTTTATATATTTTTGCTTGTAAAAATTTTAATTTTAATACTTAAATTATAACATACGCATAATAATGAGTGAGGACGCTTCTTGTAAGTATTTTTTCTAATATAATATAAAAAAAATAATATTTAAATATAAATAATATTATTTTATGTATACATTGTAAAATAATGTTGACAACCATACAAATTTATTTCTCAATTGTTTTAATCTAAGGGATGGTCGCATGCCTCATCTAAAGATAGATAATCAAATATTAATCGAATATGATTCTAATTCTAGTTCTTTATAGTTGCATGTAAACAAGATTTTTTTTTTTTTTGATTTGATAATATTAAATATATTGCTGTGTTCAAGCTGAAATTAATCTCTGATTAACAGTGACCATTTAAATTACATAGAAAATATAACGTGTTCAGAACGTTGGATGCCAAACTCTTATTTACCAAAATCGTTTTAAATCTATAATCAGCGATAGAAACCTTAGAAAGTCAGAAATAGTTTGGACATATAATTTAGGCCTATCCGAAAACAATTAAACAACTGTACTGTTAAACTGCCCAATTTAATTTAACATTAAAGTATACATTTTCATTTCGGGCAGCAATGATTAATTTCACATTTTTCTTTACCAAATAACTCAATTGAATATCACAAACACTACATAAATACGATGTTTGTAAAATTGTACAGTTGTGCAATTCAGTTCGGACACAGTGCAGTTGTTGTCAACTTCAATTTCGTAATTACACTATACAATTTGTGGCGAATTGCCTATTTCGGACCAACCTATTATATAATAAGGGTAAAGGATAACTGTATATAAGAAAAAACAACCGAAGAGTTTATACCAGAAATCTGATGAAAATTCTTAACTAATTAGATAATTAGATGCTTGCCGGGAATTAATTTTTAATAACTAATTTCTGTCTACTGTTTGGAATGAACTTGACTTATCTGAATAACTATTTTCTCTCACAAATACTTTTAGTAAATACTCTCCTTATGATACAATCAAATTGATGCAATCAAATCATAAAATCTCATATAGAGTTATTTGTAGAAACATCTTAGTTGAACTCAGATCTTATGCTTCTTCTTCTACTTCTTCCTAATATTAAATCATTTGAATTAATGTGAATGCATTTCTTTGTCAATCAACTCAATGATAATTTGTAAGTTTATGTATAAAGTTCAGAATGTTCTACGTAGAATTGATAGATAAGAAAATATTATTAATTATTTTTAATTGTTATTATACTTTCAGTACAACCAAGATCAAAGCGTCAAAAAATTGATAAACATGGACGTTTTGCTGCGCTTGCAAAATTAAGAGACTTAAAGGGTGCAAAAAATAAATGTGAAATTAGTGATGAAGTCGATAATGTTTATGATATTGTTGATGAAGAAGAATATACAAAACGAGTAATGTCTCGTGCTGATGAGGATTGGATTGAAGATGGTATAATATAAAGCATTGTCGATTGTTTAATTTTTTTTATATGTTTTTTTGTTTTATTTTTTTCTAAAATTTTATATAACGTTTTCATTTGCAAAAAATAGACGGTACTGGTTACGTTGAAGATGGCAGAGAAATTTTTGATGATGAAGAAATTGATGAAAATCCTTCTTCATCAAATAAAAAAACAAAAAAGCATTCGAAAAAAGGTGAATTAGGTAGTAAAAAAAGATTACGTGACATTAATGAATCACCGGTGCAGGGAAAAGGATCAATTAGAAATTTATTTAGTAATTCCGTAATAACTAAAAAGAAAGAGGTACGTACATGTGTTAATCAAATAAAAATTATATTCTATTCTAATGTTTTGATGCATATAATTAATAGGTAAGCGTAAAATTATCCGAAGATGATATATTAGCTGATATTTTAGGTGAAATGGATACAAAAAAATGTAATGGTAATGATATACGTCCGGCAATAATTTCCTCATCAAATGATGCATCACAATCAATATTAACAAAAACATTAGCTGATAAACGAAATGAACATATTGTGGCTAATGAGTACATAAAAAGTTTTAGTAAAGTTATTAAGCAAAAAAATCGCGATGCAAAAAATGATACTGCTGTAAATGATGATGTATGAAATATTTATTTAGTTAAATATTCTTATTTTAAAAAATAATTGTGTGTACATTTTTTCCCATTTTTTAGGAATTAATTGATCGAATTTTCAAAAATAAAGATAAAAAACGACCAATCGATAAAGAAGAAAAACATAATATTGAAGAATTATCAATAGAAATTGATTCAAAGCAGCAAAAAATTTCGAATAGAATTTCTGAAAAAGATACTGATAATTATTCAGAACCAATTAATATTGGTTCTATAAATGAAAATGCATCGTCTAATAGTAAATCAAGCAATACACCGGAATCAAATGCACTTGAATTGAATTGTTCTATAAAGAACATCGAAATTGATGTTGACTATTCAAATATGGATTTTAGTATGTTAGACGATAATCATAATGCATTCGGCGACACAAAAAATGATGATGATAAAAATGATAGAATAAAATCTGAATCAGATAATTTTGCAGATGTATTATCAAATTGGGAAAATTTCTGTAATTTAGAAACAATTGAAGATGATATTGTTGAAACGGAAATAAATGACAATAAATTGAATGAAAATGAGGTACGTACACTATTTCTTTTTATAAATCATCAGCATTTTAACCTTTACTCCGTGCGTATGCATATGGGGCATCAATGTAAAATCGCAATTGTTCTCGATTTCTGATCAACACCTTCACTTTGCACTATACCCCGTTATTTTTGGTCGACCAAGTCGTGTATTTCCCTGAAGATTCCAGTCAAGCGCATATTTTGCAGATATCATTGACCAGACGCCTGAGTGTGTGGCCGATTCAATTCCATTTTATTCGTCTAATAATCGTGTCCATCGCACAATCTCTACAAATTTTTATTTAATATTATATTTGGCCAAAAGACTATTAATATAATTTAACAACCCGAACATGTGTGCGTGATTCGACATCTTTTTCAACACCACCATTCCGTTGCTAAATAACTTCCCAAATATTGAAAGACATCTACCTCGTCTATACTATATTATCGACTTGAAGATGGCATGTCATCGATGAACCAACCCTCATTAGTGCATATGTGCATATGAGGTATACTTTACTAGCCGCCCCAGTAGTTTCAGTCGCATGTTCGTCTGTGTTTGTATTAACAAAATATATATCATTTGACAAATTTAAGATCTTCGGTTGGTTAGACCCCATTTAATACAATGTTGTACGCTGTTCAACTTTTGTTATAACCGTTATACGGTATTCCATAGCTTAGAATTGTCCATATCATAACAAATTCAAGATTGTCAAACGCTTGTTTATAAAATAACTTTAATATATATATATATATAACCAATGGGCTACAATCCCGTTTGGTCTTGCAACAAAATTATTATAAGCAATAATAAATAATACAAAACATAAAAATACTTTTGACAATGAAAATATAAAACAATTATGACTGAAACATGAAGAAATCCTAGGATCTGTTCGAAGTCAACAGTTTTACTTTCCTTAGAAACGCAGTCGTCAAATTCATAATGGTTAGTAATATTATTAAAAACATTTACACATATTGTTTATTGGTTCATTAGTACCATAATTTGTCCTATGAAAGTCGATTTTTATAAAGTCATGATATCTTAATCGTCTTGCATGCGGGACATTAATATTAATCATTGTATAACAATTCACTGCAATCAATTTGTCCATTTAAAATGTCGAACACATACAAGTAGCAAGCATTGTTTCGTCTTGTTGTTCAAGTGTTTCTAAGAGAATTGAATTGCATCTATCGATGTAGGATGGTAGTTTAAATGTGTCCCTCCAATCAAGTTTACGTAGAGAATATAATACAAACTGTTTTTGTGTATAGATTTAATTCTAATACTGTGTGTAAGAAGATAACCAAACAATGCTTGCGTACTCTAGGATTGAAACGCTCAAACGCACAATAAATAGTACATTTCAGTACAACTTCTTTTGATGAAACCCAACATAGCATATGACTTAGATGTTATGTAGTCAATTTATTGAATAACAGCTTAGTAACAAATAACACTCCCAAGTATTAATAGACAATCATCTAGATAATAATTCGCAATTATAGGATTACGCTTTCTATGGTATGTGGTTGATGCACATGAAATATTTAGTGATAGATAATTATCCATACACCATTTGCTAAGTTGGATTAAATCTTGCTGAAATTGTGCCACGTCATTAAAATTATCTATAGGAGACAGTATAATTTTATGTCATCAGCATACATTAAACATTTACATTTACTAAACACATTAACAATGTCCGTATTAAAGCGATTAAACAAGAGTGAAGATTACTTCCTTGAGGTACGCCAGACATTACCAGTAAATGTCTAGATTGGAATTCATCATTATTTACATATTGTTCTCGGTTCGTAAGATATGATTGAATCCATGTCAACATAGACGAGTGAATAACCATTGTCGCAAGTTTTTTAAATAGTATTTGGTGTGAAACTCTATCAAAAGTCTTGCTAAAGTCAGTATATACTACGTCTAATTGTCTTAATGAGAGGGGGTTATTCTTCTTGACCGTGTTGCATACAATTTAATATGTGGAAATCTTTTTCGGTTTGAAGTAAAAAATTTTGGAATAACTTGGAAGTGGATTATCATATACATTTACTTTTTAACGCTTGCTTAAAGTCGACGAACAGCATATATAATATTGTTTGCAATTCTATCATCTCTGTGCACAATCGGTCTGAAATCAGCCTATTCTTTACAAATACTTAATGCCAAAACTGAACTGATCCTATTGTGTATAATAATTGCAACAACATTGTTTATTGTGTGTTCAGTATAAAGTGATTGCGAGCCAGTTCTCAAACAAATACTTCAAGTGACCCTTTTCCGCGGGCACCTTGATTATCAGACCCATTTTTTCATTCGGTCGGAGTATCAATTATATTATAAATAATAATTACAAATTATAAATTACATATATATATATATACATAACTTTTATATTTAGGATGAATTAAAAATATGGTTTTGGGATGCATGGGAAGATCCACAAAAGTGTCCCGGTAAAGTGTTTCTATTTGGTAAGGTGGCTGTTGAAGGAAAACAAAAAGAATATAAATCTATTTGTGTACAAATTGAAAATGTTGAAAAATGTCTATATTTATTACCAAGGGAATATGTAAATTAATTAGATTATTCTTATAACATTTCGTTAGTTATTATTTAATTAATTTAATTTAATTTTTATTTGTGATTTTTGTAGAAATTGGATCCAATAACGAAAGAGTTGACAAATGAAAAAGTTGCAATGCTTGATGTGTATACAGAATTCAATGAAGCAATGGGTGAACAATTTCGTTCTCGAAAAGTCACAAAGAATTTTTGTTTTAATGTACCTGGTGTTGATGTGCCGGTTACATGTGATTATATGGAGGTGTGTGTGTTGTTTTTTTTTTATTATTTTTAAATCAAAATATATGTTTATAAAATGTTTAATTTAAAGTCTACAATCTCATAGATTTAGTTTATTCAAGTGAGATATTATGGTATATTATTAATATTACAATCTTTATAATGCCACTGTAAATCTTGGCTAACTTCATATTGTACCACATGTTGTGTCATTAATTTAAAGTGAAATAGTTTAAATGACATGCGAGCCCTCCAATTGATTGTGAGAAGTAAACGCTATTTATTCAAATATATATTTGTCTGCAATATACACACAAATTAACATAATATGTAAAATTTAGATAATTCCATCTCACAGACTAATCTTGCCTTAGATATTTTTTATTTAAAAGCATTGAATTTTACGAATACCTTAAATTAGGAGAATATTTCAGTCATTTCTTTTTTATTTAAATTTTTTAGGGACGTTATATATACGAGAATGTTTTTTACTATAGGTGACTGCTTTGTTCGTCGTTGTACCTGATAATATAATCAGTTTAAAAACAACGATTTAGTACCAATGATTTTCTAATTTCATTTAATTAAGTATTTTTTTTCTGGTGTCTATAAATATCCTTTTACTTTATTTCCATAACAGACACAAACATTTATCAAAATTGTATATAACATTCTCTTAGACAATTTTCATAATTTTTCATTTCATTTTTTAGGTTCGTTTTGTTAGTAAAAAAGCATTACCAAATTTAAAGAAAAACTTTAATACAATTGCACATATATTTGGTATAAATACAAATGCATTAGAAACATTTTTATTAGAATGTAAAATAAAAGGACCATGTTGGTTGAATATAAAAAATTACAAAGAAAATCATACACCATTTAGTTGGTGTAAATGTGAAATTATATGTGCATCACCAAAATCAATTAGTATATTATCAAATGAGAAACTTCAATCATCGATATCGATTTCATTATTGCCGCCACCTCCACTTGTTATAATGTCCGTTTATGTGCGTACAGCATTAAAGGAGAATTCAACACAAAATGAAATAATAATGTTATCATGTTTGGTAAATAATAAATTTTATATTGATAAACCACCATCTAATCCACCATTTCATCAACATTTTTGTGGCATAACAAAACCAACAAAACACATTTGGCCACTTGATGCATCCACAAAATTCAGTAATTTTAAAGGTACAAAAATTATAAAATGTGAATCCGAACGTCATTTACTTAGTTGGTTTTTGGGTAAATTTCGTGCAACCGATGCTGATCTCATTGTGACACACGATAGTGCTGGTTGTCAATTGGATATAATTTACGATAGAATAATAGCATTTAAAATACCATTGTGGTCGAGTATTGGACGGTTAAAATTAACATATTCAAGTGGTAAAAAATTTAAAGATTTCTTTATTGGTCGCATGATTTGTGATATTAAATTATCGGCTGAAGAACTAATAAAATCACGTAGTTATGATTTGGATACATTATGTAAAGAAGTATTAAAATTAGGTGAAAATCAGCGTACCGAAATAAATGGTGATTTAACAAGATTCTATGAGAAAACTGATGATCTATTAAAATTGATAACATTAACTATGCAAGATTGTTCATTTATATTGAAAATAATGTGTGAATTAAATGTTTTACCATTGGCATTACAAATAACAAATGTTTGTGGCAATTTAATGGGACGTACATTACAAGGTGGACGTTCCGAACGTAATGAATTTCTATTATTACATGCATTTTCACGTAAAGATTATATTGTGCCAGATAAACGTATAAAAGAATGGAATGCTGTCAATAGTGCTGGTGATACAACAACGGCTGCATCAACTGATTCAGCACAAGGTGGTGGTAATAATAATAATAATACTATTAATGGAACTGTTGCGGTAGGTGGTCGTAAAAAAGCTGCATACTCTGGCGGCTTAGTATTAGATCCAATTAAAGGTTTCTATGATAAATTTATTCTTTTAATGGATTTCAATTCATTGTATCCAAGTATTATACAAGAATATAATATTTGTTTTACAACCATAAATGAACCGAAATCTATAAATGATGATATTGATAATAGTAATATAAATGAATCGAATTTACCGGCATTACCAAATTTGAAAACAGAACAAGGTATATTACCCGAACAAATTCGTCGTCTAGTTGAAAGTCGTCGTGATGTTAAAAATTTAATGTTAAATCCTGAATTAACAAATGAACAACGTATGCAATATAATATACGTCAATTAGCACTAAAATTAACAGCAAATTCAATGTATGGTTGCTTGGGTTTTTCACAATCGCGTTTCTATGCCCAACATTTAGCCGCCCTTGTCACACAAAAGGGTCGTGAAATTTTAATGGGTACCAAGGGTATTGTACAAAAAATGAACTACGAAGTTATTTACGGTGATACCGACAGTATTATGATTAATACAATGTCATTAGATTATGATCAAGTACATAAAATTGGTAATGGTATAAAACAGGCAATTAATAAAATGTATCGTAAAATTGAATTAGAAATTGATGGTGTTTTCAAAATGTTATTATTATTGAAGAAGAAAAAATATGCGGCCATTACAATAATGAAATCGAAAAAAAATGGTGAATTTCTATGTAAACAGGAATTAAAAGGTTTAGATATTGTAAGACGTGATTGGTCCAAATTAACCGTACAAATTGGTGAACTCATTTTAAAACAATTATTTTCCGATATACAAATGGATGATCGCATTGACAATATACATGCATGTTTGGAGAAGGTACGTCATGACATTGACAATGATGCAATACCCTTAGATTGGTTAATCATAACGAAACAATTGACAAAAATGCCAAAAGAATATACAAATATTACATCTTTACCACACGTACAAGTTGCATTACGTATGAATTTTAGTAAAAATAAACATTTTAAAAAAGGTGATATGATTGATTATATAATTTGTGAAGATGGTACAGATAAACCGGCAATGCAACGGGCATATCATTTGGAAGAGTATAATTCAATGGAATCATTGAAAATTGATAAACAATATTATTTAATGCAACAGGTACATCCGGTTGTTACAAGATTATTAGAACCAATTGATGGAACAGATGCAATTCGTATTGCAACATGTTTAGGATTGGATCCCAGTAAATATAAAGTGGCTGCTCAAAGGTAATTTTTTTTTGTTTTTAATGTTTTAAAAATGTTTGGATGGTTGCAAATTTCTACACACTAAAAAGTTTAAATTACTAGAAATTTTTAATTGATAATCAAGACGTCTCAAAAGATTGTGTATAAATGGAATATTGAACTGGGCACACACATTAATATTTTTGATTAACTTGCATAGCAATAGATTGCTAACTTTTATATTCATTAAATCTGGAGATCCACAATGATTTCACTATATGTTTTTATAAATATCCAATTTTAATCATCGAATATTTTCAATGAGTATGAAATGAGTTCACTTTTGGTAAAAATTTTCGGAGGTAAACTACGCCTCTAATCGGATTTCCGGGTGGTGATTATCAACAGTGATGTCAATTCAGAATGTAAAATTTTGAGAGTATATACAATACTTGGAACATCGGCTCTTTAATTGGGCAAAGTGTTTCTATTTGGTAAGGTAGCAGTTGCAGGAAAACAAAAAGAATATACATCTATTTGTGTACAAATTGAACGCAGTATCGAGCAGACGGTGGCTATTGTTTTAGTAATTCTCAGGGTGATGATATTTTGAAATTGCCAATTGCATATAATAATTTAGCCAATTATTAGGTGTTCCTCTTTTTTTTTTTGTAAAAGTAGTAGTAACTCATCTCAAATTAATTTTATACTATTTTAAAGACTGCATAAATTGATGTGATGATTAAGGCTCACGTGGGCCCGTTAGGAGTAGCCTTATGCAAAACCAATCCATTGAGTGGTGATTTTAGCTCACGTGGCCATATTATAAATACGTAGGTGTAGGATACAAGTTATACAGTATGAATGTGGCGATTTATAGGAAACGTAAAAATTATAGTGCTTTGTAGTGCACTGTTGGTTTAATTCAATGTTATTTACCAATCCAGATCCAGGACTGGATCAGAATGCCGTTATTATCATATATTCGCCCATTGTATTCTAAATAATAGAGATATAGTGGATACTTGATTCTGTGATTTACGGATTCACTAAATCTTAGTGGTCTTCTGCCACAATGCCTGATAATGTGGTTATCCGAGTGTCTGATTGATTGTTGCGTGTCCAACCAGGATTCTATACATTCTTTCTATACCAGCAGCACGATGTAACTTAAAGTTGCTCATCTGTCTAATTCACCCCTTGGTTTTCTAGCTCCGGTTAATAGGCGAAGTACCTTGCGTTCTAATATTCAGAATCGCTCCATTTGGTGCGAGAATAACGTAGACAAATAAGTGAACACGTTTGTTGTAATGGGACGAATCAGTTGTTTATGACATAGAATTTTGATCTTTTTATTAAATCTGCTAGTGTTCCTTAATATACTGGACCCATGGCGTGCATGGTTCCGAAAATTCTTTTTCAGATGTCCAGATTTGGCTTGGATTTTAGTAGTATTATTAAGTGTATTGTCATTTATGTTAATATTGATTTTCCTTGTCCTAGTTGTAACGAATGGTCGCGTCAAGCGACCAGTACGTTTAAATGCTATTACGTTACATTTGAAGTATTTAATTTTTAGTTTCCACAATTGCATCCAATCGTTTACAGTTTTTAAGTGCAAGTCGACAATATTTAAGGCAACAGATACATTAGAATGTGTTGCATGTATCAGGATGTTATCAGTATATTCATATTCAATTGTACCACCATTGCCATTTGATGTGTTGCAGGGAACGGAAGAAGATGGAAAGTGGCATTGTAGAGCGTGTACAATATGGCGGCAGAAACCGAGCCTTGAATTACTTCAGTTGTAAGTGATAGGCATTCTTCTATGCGAACCCTATGTGTGAGGAAATTCGTGAATTGAGTATAATAAATTATCGCTAAAGCCATGTATGTGTTTTAGTTTGAAGATTAAACCATTTGTCTCCAAACAGTGTCAAAAGTCTTTTCACAGTCAATAGAGGCAGCAATGATTAATTGTCGGTCCTATATTGGCGCTATGACTATTTACATGCTAACCAGTGCGTGGCTAGTGTAGTAACTCCTTCTAAATCCCATTTGTGAGGCAGGAAGTAAGTCTTTACTTTTAATGTATTCGATGATTTTATTTGTCAAAAACCTTTCATACGTTTTGTAAGAACCGAGAGGAGTGAAATCGGGCGATAGTTGATAAGTAGAGTTGGATTTTTTCCTGACTTAAGAATTTCTATCACCGTTGCCATTTTCCATGATTTTTGTATATATGCATTATTGAATGTTTGATTAAACAGCGCACATAGAAGTCATATAAATTTATTGGATAATCTTATGCTGAATTATTAGAATATCCATTAGAGCTCCTCGTTAAACTTATTCTTGGACGTCCTGATTAACGATTCCAGTTCGCCACGCTTAAGAATTCCATTAGTGATGATGAGAAAACTCAGGCGCGTTCAACCGAGTACTCTTGAAACGTGTTTGGATCATCAGCGGTACAGTATAAAACGAAATTCAAAAGCCTATCGGGCAAATCAGAAACTTGTATGTTGACGAAGTGACCGACAAAATGGTTGGCAATGGCAAGAGGATTTAGTGATAAGACTTGGCGAAGATCTAATGCCATCAGTATCATTGTCAATTATGTTTTGATGACGATTGGAATTAAAATATGTTTTTGAATTCAAAATACAATTTCATTAATACATACATATTTTTATTTTATTTATAGATCATACCTTGAAAATAATGAAGATGCATTAGGTGAATCATTAATAAAAACAATATCACAAAAATATCGTTTATGTGAAAAATTTACATTTAAATGTATTTCATGTGGAACATTAAATTTAGTTGCATCAGCCGTTAAAACACATGAAAATAATTTAGTGGGTGTATTACAAAAATGTTCAAATGATGAATGCAAAGTTGAACCATATAAATATGTAAACAATATAAGAAATGAATTAATATTAACAATTAGAAAGGCAATTAAAAGATTTTATGAAAATTGGTTAGTTTGTGATGAACCAAATTGTAATACGAATACAAGAGTTTATAGTCATGTAATTAAAAATTTAAATTTTTATTTATTTTATATTTATTTTTATAAAAATTTTAATTGTATTATAGGTGCTATTAAATAATCGGCCAGTATGTTTAAATTGTAAACAGGGATTACTTATACGACAATATACTGAATGTGATTTAAATAATCAATTAATGTATTATCAATATATGTTCGATATTTCAAAATATGATAGAAAAAGTAAGTAGATTTTAATTTGTATTACTATATACTGTAACTAGAAGTATGAAAGTGGAATTTTATCGATCATACACTAGAGGCGATTAGCCGTGGATATTGTAAAATAAGCAGCCAGGTTAATAGAAAAACTGTATTGTTCAAAAACAACGTGACACAGAATCGTCATTAAGGAGTATGGGGGTTAAAGTGCTAAGAGATGCAAGTATATTGGTCATAGGTCGTGAACTATGTCAGTTGTTCGCTGACGACATATGTTCGAACATAGTGTCAATATCGTTTCTTTGGAATTATAATTACCACAATTTGTAAAATTTTTCATTTTAAAAAACATTAAAAAATTATCGAAATTAAAGAAAGTTCTAATAAATTGCGTTTGCAATTATATATGTTGGTGTTTCGTAGAATTATGTTTGGAATTTGGTTAATTGTAACAATAAGAATCCGTGGTAGTATTGATAAGGACTGACAACAAAAAATACAAAACACGTTAAATACACGTAATTTTAATTTTCTTTTTCTTTTATTTTAGTGTTAAAAATCTCACCAGAATTAGAAACTGCTTATAATTATGTTAAAGAAGTGCCTGATCGATTTTTAGATAATTCTGCATATTCTATTGTATCGTTAACAAAATTGTTTTCACGTCTGCAACCGTCAGGTTTTAAAAACCAAGTAAAAGCATGTCAAATTGAGTGTCAATTTTAATTATTTGTAATAATAAATGTTTTAAATATCTTAATAATATATAATTTAAGATTATTTTTAATTTTCTAGTTTAATTATTAATAAAATATAATAAAATTCTGTAATATTTCTATTTAAATAAACTAATCTTAGATTTTTTTTTAAGAAATTAGTTTGATCTTATTTAAGTTTATAAAATGTTTCTGTTCCAAATCAATATCTCCATCCTTTCACATCTTTTCGCATTGTTATTTTAATAGCTTTTTTTTTCTTCCTATAATCTCCAACTTAAAATAAAATAATGAAAACAACAGGACATAATTCGTATATAATAAAATATGTTATTATTTTTGATTTCCTATTTAAATTACAATAAATATTTTTTTCAAGCATTTATTTGCTGTTGAATATAATTTGATGCCATTTCTTTAACTTTTTTAACATTTTCATTAACACCGTATTTCTCTTCAAATTCTAAATATTTTTTAAATAATGTCCGCATTTTTTTCATTGGAATCTTTTGTATAACAGCTCGATCTAATATTTGCCTACAAATTTTGTGTGTGTATTTTTTTTTTATTTTAAAAATTGTTTTACACATAAAAATAAATAAATAATTACCTCGCTAATTCAATTTCATTATCCTTAACAAGTATATCAACATATTGTGACCAGCAGTCAACTCTTTTCGGATAAGATGTTAATATTTGTTCATAAAGTGCATGTGCTGTATCCTTTTGTCCATATTTATTATGTAAATTTGCAAATTTTACAATGGTATTAATATCTAAAATGGAGAGATTAAAAATATATTTAAATGAAAATATCCACCAATAATAAATAAGTTTAGCATAAATGAACAGTTAGTGGGGTATGGGGTGTCTATGTACGGTAACAAGATAGCGTTAAATCGTAATTGTTGATAGGATTTCTAAGTCAACATTCAATTTGTGAAACAAGAAAGGACTTCAAACTTGTTTTATTTTGTGACAATGTATCATTTCCATAATTTCGACATTTACTCCGCGCGGGAGCATATGGCGTCAACGAACAACCACCATTTTTCACGATCTCTGCCCAGCTCCTTCACTTCACTCCATGCCAATTCACGGGTATCAGCCTCCTTAATGACGGTTCTTTGCAACGTTGTTTTTGGACGACCGGGTCCTCTAATACCCTGCGGACTCGAGTCAATTATGTTTTGATGAAGGATTTTGCAATATTACCGACCGGTCGCATCAGTGACTGGTCGATCCAATTCCACTTTCTGCGGGTGATAATTTTGTTCATCGCGTCCCTCCAGATCTGACAGTTTCCACAAATTCCCATTTGATATTGTATTTGACCAGTTTAGATGGTATTCCATAACTTTCTAGAATTTTCCACATCATATGGTATGTGCAAGACCTAACAGGCCTGAAACCGGCCTGTTCCTTCCGAATACTCGGTTTCAAAACGACTGACAGCATGTCATTTGCAAAGTTGATTGCAACAGGGTACGTCCACGTTTTCGGATAGTGGAATGGCTATTCAAAAGGGCGCCGACAATCAACGGTCATATTGGATGGTCCCTGAAGTTACTGTGTGGCAGAAGTGATCATTTAAATCCAGAGTCCA
>JANSTX010022106.1:0-15840 GCA_027564355.1 Penthetria funebris
ACATATAAGGTAAAAGATATCAAAACCAATAAAAATTGTTATCCCAGAAAGGTTATGTTGCACGCTGACCCTTTTTGTTGGAATTTGCGTTCTATTACTCAACTATTTGGTTTTATTTCATTTGTTTGTCGTAATTTCGCATCGCATAATAATGTGCACAAGGGTTGAATGAAAGGGACGAAAATTAAATCCCTTATATCCGATCAATTTCAAATAATCGCTCATTGAGGCAGAAAATTGTCTCAAAAATTAAATCTATTATTTACACAATTTATCTATTGAAGCCAATAACACAGTTGATGAAATTGAATATCCTTGTTGATACTGTTGTTGTTTTCTACTCCTTTCCGTTAAAAAAATAAAAACCTACATACATTGTTAGTATATTATAGTAAAAAAAAATTGATAGTTTTTTTAGTTATTTTTTATTGATTTTTCTCTCTTTTTTAATTTTTTTTTTTTTTTGATATTTTATAATACCTATTATTATGTCCGATTAATTATTGTTTGAATTTATAATAGTGGGATGATATGGATTTGATGAGAATATTTTTTTTTTACTAGAAATTGTATAGTATTTCTAGGAAATAGCATTATTTATTTATATATGGCTACGAGTATATATTAGGACGTTAATGGGACGAATGTGTCGTATTACTATCAAGTTATCAATAAAAGGTAAAAAAATTTGTGGATAAAATGTAATGAAAAATACTACTTAACAACTAAAATTTCCAATAAAAATTGTAAATATTATTCTACATTCGATGATAAATGTACAAAATCTTGGAACGAAGTATAGACAATTGTGTAAAGAAGTTGTGAAAATCGCAGATGAGAAAATTCATATAAGGTGTCACGCTAAAGTCAGATTAGAAAGCTTACCAGAAAATACTGCAGAACAGAGGATCCAATTTAACTAATGGCTGTTCTGTTATCAAATGGATAGGTGCAATTTTACTTACACAGACAGTGCGATAAATGCTGTAGACTAAATTAAATATAGCAGATTTGCTTCAGTCATGCCAAAATAATATCACATTTCCATTAAACATGTAGGATAAAATATGAGTATAAACCAAAGTAACTTTTCAATATTTTTCTTATCTTATGGTACAGATGAATGTAATGGTTGAATCTATTATATATCTATTATATATAAATGTACAAAATCTTGGAACGAAGTATAGTCAATTGTGTAAAGAAGTTGTGAAAATCGCAGATGAGAAAATTCATATAAGGTGTCACGCTAAAGTCAGATTAGAAAGCTTACCAGAAAATACTGCAGAACAGAGGATCCAATTTAACTAATGGCTGTTCTGTTATCAAATGGATAGGTGCAATTTTACTTACACAGACAGTGCGATAAATGCTGTAGACTAAATTAAATATAGCAGATTTGCTTCAGTCATGCCAAAATAATATCACATTTCCATTAAACATGTAGGATAAAATATAAGTATAAACCAAAGTAACTTTTCAATATTTTTCTTATCTTATGGTACAGATGAATGTAATGGTTGAATCTATTACACTATTATCAATCTATAGATAATTCTCCGATTCTTCTAATTCACTAAAGATAAGTTATATGAATGAGTTCGTATTCTAGAAACAAATTACCATAGATCATACTACATAGTGCCACCACTAGTCAGATATCATTTTTTATATTTTAACTTTGGGCAGATATTTGACCGAAAGTATAAAAATAGCAGGAACTTCTTATTGTAATTCTTGTGAAGAAATACTTTCAGATCAATGTATAAGAGCGTCATAAACATGAATCATCAAGGGTCAATAAAATCTTCATAAAGTTGAACATGTTAAATACATCATCATGATAATTATATAAATGTTAAATTAAAACGACTGTCCTATGACTTATGCTATCACGAAAGACTATTTATAATTATAGTGAATTGAATCATTTAAATCTCGTTTATTGTGGTAAGACGATTACAGTTGCAAACATCTAGTGCTACATATTTGTCATCACACCACGTATCATATAATTATGGTAATCTTAAGCACCACAGACCGCAGAAAAGAGAAAAATTAAAGGTATACGTTATTAGACCACAATTTCATTTATTATTTTTTTTTGTATCTTTACTTTATCTGAATTTTATAATAATAAATATGAATTAAATTATTAATCTGATGATATGAACAGGTGAAAATACAACTTACCATAATAAAATTATAGTTGATGACCCTTCGAAAAAGAGCGACTACTTTATTTATGGCGTATTACGTTTCCCAAACATCAATGCCACAAGTCAAAATATCAAAATATTTTATGTTTTATTTTTCATTGTTATAAAACAGGTGAATTTTGATCCTCTTTTTTGTAAGAACTAAATATTATTCTTCATCATCATATATAGGAACTTTTAAATGGTCATTTAAATTGGCAAGTGATGTTAATAAATTAATTGATTACAAAATTTAATGATCAACAAATGTTCATATAATAAACAAGTCAATATATGCATTATTGCATTTAATACTGCAAGTGTACAAGATTGCAATTAATTATTAAATCGAATGATTAACATTAAGATCTGACTGTTATAATAGAAAAGATTACATATTGAACCAGACGTATATAACTCATATATTGGTCTTTATTGGGAGATTAATTATTTGATATGATTTTTTCTTCTATATCATATAGTCGCTTATATCTTTTATTTCTAAATCCATAAAGGCGTTGATTTAACTGGACCTTATTTCACACTCGATTAAACAATAACATTTTCCAATTTTTTCCTATGATGTCGTATTGAAAATGGATATTATACTCTCAATTTGACTATATTTATGACTATAATATGAATATATACCAGGGTTATAGGATTTAAATGTAATTTATTTCAAAACTTTCAGTTTATAACGGACTGATGGACTTATACATGATATATATATAAGAAAAATGTTACAATAAATTATTAATAACGACTACGTATTTAAATATAGAGGAACTGGATATATAACGAGTATACCGTGCAAGGTGCTATTTTTTTAAAGCGTAAAAATAAAACAGAAACCAAAAAACTAAAAGAAAAACAAAAAAAAACAACATTGAGAAGATGTCAAGAACTCGATTGGGGTTATTTTTAAAAAAAATAAATTTATAAAAACAAAACTTAACACAAGGCACGAGTCTGCAATTATTAAAATACTTTAATATACTTATAAATTCTTATATGCACTCAACTAGTGATATTTAAAAATATGAAATTTCACCTGTTCTTATGATACTTTAATAAATGTTGTAGCTTTTTAATATATATCGAAATTAAAAAATAATATTAAAAAAAAAAATTAAATTCCCTTGTAGATTGTTTGTGATTAGAAGTTTTACGATCAAATATCCTAATTTTCATTTTAAACTAAATTTAAAATTACCGTCATTAAATAAGATGTACTATGTATATATTAATGATGGGTAGTTTCATTCCTGTTTATTCACATATAATTAATAAGATTATCGGAACAAAAAGAACCGTAATGAAAGCATCAACATCTATTTTCGTAAGATCTTAACATGTATGATGGCCTGGGTTAGGATCAATTACAAAAGTGAATTGTACATTGACCGGATGATTTACTGCATTAATTCCTCGTGATGGCTATCGGCATCGTCTTTATATTTTGCAAAGGTGAAGGCTTGCATTCGAGTCACTGAATTGAAATTAACATCTAATTTCACCAACTTTTACTCAGTGCGATGGAAATAGAATAGCGGAATTTAGGCGCTTAAGAAAGAATTGGATTGACCATTGAATTTTCATTTTCGACTGAAATACAATATCAAACAACTATTTGTGTAGAGTACTAGATCGTAATGCGATGCAAAAGATTATTAACCGGTAGAAGTGTAATTGTATCTGTTATGTATTTGGACCGCCAGTTTATAATATTGTAAGATACAATAATTTGACTAGTATCTTCAGATATTAATCTGTGGATGAAGTTAAGGTCAAAATGAAGATGATGCTGACGACTTGATGACCAGGTACAGTCTTGCACTTAGTGTTTAAGGGGGAAAAACAAAACCACTTACACTTCCTTGCAGTTGTTGCAATTTATTCGACTTTCTAGACTCAACATTTCCCACAAATATCGAATACTGTCACAGTATCAATATAATTATCTAATTTCACCGCATAGATGAATTTATATTAACGATACTAAATTTTAATCTGAATTTACATTCAATCCATTCATTTAACATTAAGATCTAGTTTGTTGTCTGTACACCATTCTTCAAATGATATAAAATAAAATTTGCTATACGTATAAATAATTATGAATCGAGGCAGACTGTTTGGGATCTGCAAAATTGTTAAGAAACAAAATAAAAAAAATAAAATAAATGGAAACCATTTAAAATGCGATGAACATTTCTGATAATAAGTAAACAAAAGGAAAGAAAAACATTCACAGTCAGATAGCAATAATGTTATGACTTGTACCTTTGTACAATACGGAATTATTTTATCCATCATTTTTATTAACTATGCTACCAACCAATTCACTATATACGAGAGAGTATTACATAAATATGTAAATATTTTTTGTAAAATGGTATTATGTAAGAATTATATTTGATTGGTGTGGTCATATAGCTAATAGAAAGCAAATCAAATCTGGCAAGAAAACGTTCAGAAACTAATATTAATATAATGGTCATACAATTCAAATCTTTAAAAGTTTAAAAGCGAAAGTATAGCGTGTACATGTAGATTCTACTGATATTCTATCATGTGTGTCTAAAACTTTCATTTCGGCCTATACTACACGCGTGTGTGTTTAACTACTCCACAATGTGTGTTTCACTCCACACGGCTGCATATGGCGTCAAGAAAAATTGCCATTGTTCACGAGTATCTTTACCTCGTTCCATCTCTTAAAAATAGTACTAGATTTCTTCAAGACGTTTATTAGCCACATTGTTTTAAATCGATCGGATCTTCTATTACCCTTCAGTATTACAGTCAAGTGCTTATTTTGCAACCATCGATCGTCTTAGCCTATTGACAATACTATTTTCATCTCCTCAAGATCTGCTTCTAAAAAAGTCTTGAAAAATTTAATTATCCTTCCCAAATATTGCAACATCATCTATTTTGTCAATATTGAGACAAATGTCGCCAGCAAAGTCAAGCACTTTCAGTTCAGTGTTAATCTCTAGCACAACCCAGTTCAAAACGAGCTGGAACAATAATAAAAAAAAAAAACATCAAAAACACTCGTATAAAGGTCATGTTGTTGCAATTTGATTTGGCTGGTGTTTTTTTTTATTTATATTTTTTGTCCAGCAATCTTTACGACTACGTACGGTCAGCACATTTTTTCCGCTCATAAATATAAAGAAATATGGTACTTGAAATATTGAAATGGAACAAAGAATCTTCTTGTAAAGACACTTGTGAGCAGAAATCGTGACTTTAAGAGAAGCATTTCATTCAATAAGCGGAGAAGAAACATATTATAAGCAAATAAAATAATTCAAAAAAAAAGAGCATGCTAAAATATGCAGCGTGCATAAAACATACCATGATAGAAAGACAAGAAAACATAAGAAAAAAATTGGAGGATAACCACGAGCCCAGATGCGCTAATATTTTTTATTCCTGGTATTTTTTTTTTGTTTTTATTTTACATGTATAAACAAAAGAATTATAAATATATGACAACCCGATTGGGACAAGAGATAGGCGAAGAAATATTAGCAGAATATTATTATATGTTTAATGTATGACCATTGGTATTTTATTCCTTAGAAATTTAATGTTTTTTTTATTGTTATAAATATCAGGACTCCGCAGGTAAGATAAGTAAGTAGGCATATATAATAAAATGTGAAAATATTTTCTTAAAATTATTATATTATGCGAGTATATGAACATTTGAACATATGAATTTATAGATTTGATTCAAATTTTCATGCATATATGATGAAAAGTAATAAATAAAGTGATAAACGATGATAGTAAAATAGAAAATACTTGAGAATTATGGGCGAGGAACTTTGACGAAAAAATTCTGCAATATTCTGTATATAAATAACTAACATGTAATAGATATGCACTAAATTTATTGCAATAGATTAAGTAAGACATATGGTTTGTACTCCAGAGTGCTTCCTTTATATGCATTTTTAGATAATTACAAGTATATACATATATACTTCAAGGATTACTGTTTTTAATGACAGGCTACATCTTGATTAGCATTGTTAAATTGCTACTAAAGGGTTCGTCATTGAATTTAATCGTAAATTCGGGATTGGTTTGTATTTGGCAGGAAAATCGCAATAAAATTGACTGCTTTTTTTATTACAGAAACAAAATATTACACAGAACTTAATATAGTAAAGAAATTGTTCCCAACTTTCTCTCAATTGAAGTAAAATTTTGTATTAAATTAACAACTTCACATGTTTCGTCATAAATCAATTTAACTGTAACAACAATTATCAATTTTTTTGGACCTTTTAACTATAAGAATAATTGCGGTCTTTTGCTCCAAAAAAATCGGGGCAATTGAACACAAAGTGGTTGCGTTGTGCATATATTCGTACTACACTGAACCTATGCATGCTGTATTATTTCGATATTTAATATTAAAACATCTGAGTAAAAGGCTAATTTCAGGATGGAAATGCTTGACAATAAAATTCAACAATATTTATTAGATCATTATAACACCATCAGCAACGTCAGTAAACATCAATTAAAATGTTCAACTTCCATTGATATAGATTGATCGAGTTGCGACCTATTTACAACACATAGAATAAGTTAGTGCATAGAAACAATATTTAAAATATAGTATTCTATATCACAAATAGTAATATAATATGGTGCTTATTGTATCAGAAAGGTTTATGTTGTTATTATAGCAGAAATGTTCATAATAACTTGGAAATATAGGAAATGAAAACGTAGTCTGCAACACAAATAATCTAAATAGATTTCTTTTTTAATTTCTCCCAAAATGCTAATTAGTGAGGTGTTAGTTCCACTCTTATATATTTCTCACATATCAATAATTTTGATAGTAGTGAAAAATTAGATGAACATAAATACATTTCTTGACATTGGAATCAAATTATTTCACCAATGACCCAATTCAAGGTCCATATTTTGTATATTAATTTTAAACTAATAGATCGTTTTGAGTACATACATTAGTTTTACCTATGATTTTTCTGATTCTATTGAATTAATGCATTTAAATTAGAATTGGAACCAGAAATCTTTTGATAATGTACGGTAGTAAAATGAAGAAACGTCAAAATATAATCTATACTCATTGAATTGTATACTAAAATTAAAATTTTAAAATTTTTTTATATATCAAAGAAATTTGTAATATATAATTACATACTTTAATTCCAAATGTATAAAATTTTTATACCTACAAAAAAGTTTTGACTCTGTTCGGAAAGACCATGGGCAATTAAAACAGTGAAACTAGCCAAGTAGAAAGATTCAGATAAGAATGTCGAAAATGATATAGAATAACCATATGTGTGTATATGATCGTATAAATTATAATATGTGGTTACTTACAACTATTGTTTTATTTATTAATTTAATGTTGAAAATATTTCATATTTTTTTTTAATGACCAACCAAACGAAATAATAACTGCATATAAGAATGAAGGAGTTATATGCATCTATAGGATTACTAAAACCGTTGTATATTTAAATTATATGCAAATTTTCGCATTATATTCGAGTGGTAGCTTGGGTTATTGTCATCTTCAAAAGTCTGATTACTTCTTCTTTTCATTGCATACGACCAACTGCATGTATTCACTCGATTTTTGATTACCCTTTAATAAAATGTCTTTTTTTTCTACTTCAATTATATCATGATAAATTGATAGCTTTTAGAAGAAGTCATCTCGACCATTTGATAATGGTTATATTGATATTCAAACAATTGCAGATGCAAACTGACTGATAATATTGTAACATCACCCAGTTTACCGACTATTGAATACTCAATATTTTTCTAAATTTTTAAACAAATTATATTTTTTTTTGTTAAAAAATGTCCTATATTAATACTATTGATACGTATACTCTGTAATCGCTATAGTTTTATGTACCATGTTCAATATATCACAGAATTTGTTTGCTGACTAAAATATTGTGAGGGAGTTTTGAAAATTATTCACTTTTGTTTTTGACAAGTTATGCGAAAGAAGCGATTTAATGATAAAGTGTATATACGTATAGAAGTCTATATACAAGCTTTTGAAATGAGATTTATTGCGCTTGAATAATTTTAATATTTTCAAAAAGTAGATTGGCAATTTATTTAAATCGAAATATTTAAATTAACAACTTATATATTTACAAAGTGTAGTGGTCGACTACCACATAACCCAAATTTACCTCCACATCGTGTCAACGATAACTAGATCAGGATATATGTACTGGCATGTGATTTAGCTCAAAACATGATGTTAATGTCGTATTGGTCGACTGACTGAAAAAAGATCTCACCAACAAACTAGGCAGCAAAGAAATATCCAAATGTTTAAACTGTAAATTGTAAATTCATTATTTTAAAAAAAGGGCTCTATTTCATATCCTAGTAAATAATTAATATATATAAACTTGTAAGATTTACCTTTCTTCCTTTTTTCGCAGTTATAGTAAGTACCTTCAAAATTTTAATATTATGAACATTATTAAAATACAATACAATACGTTTTTTCTAATAAAGTTTTATAAAACATTAAAAACAACGAAAAAAATATATTATTGGTTTTAAAGTTCTTGGTATACAATTTTCTAATAAAATTTTGTGGGAAAGTCATTTAATTTTAATAAGTACTGTATAAAATTTCAGACTATATGTTTTATCAAGAATAATTTTTACGACCAATTTGTGGAATAAATTATTCAGAAAAGATAGAAGTTTGCAGATGCTACAATAAATATTCAAATGATGAGAAATAGTTTGGTCAGCTATCGTCGAGGTTGCTCAACCTAATTTTAACTACAGGTTTTATCAGAAAGTTTGCGGTATTTATACGTAGAAATGGTTTGCTGGGCTGTAACTGCATATTTTCTCAATTCATATATGGGCATTTACTTCTTAATAAATATTCTAACCTCTTATTGAACTATATGAAACAGTGCATAAATCTATGAAACTATTAAAAGTAATATTAAACATAAACTTTTCATTTCATAGTACAGACCGGACCGTGAAGTATTTTATTCTCGTTTTTTTTTTTACATAGTTAAAGTATAATTAGAATTCTAATGAAAACAAAAATAAAATTCACAATTTGTAAGCACAGTAAATTAAATAAATGAATATATTAATTGAAATGTAATGGTGCATGTTGTAGTCGACTCAAATCTTGAGGTTGCTCAACCTATATTTACCTTACGCGAGAAATCCTTTCACGTTATTTGATCATGGTTTTTTACATAGAAACTAAATAGGCATTCTTGCAAACATGTTATACTATTTAGAATATTTATTAATACTGGATAAAATAAGACACAAACTCTACTTCATATTTCTACAATATCATAAGAATAACATCAGAAATAAGTGTACGAAATTGACATGAGGATTGAGGCAGATATGTTACATGTCGAATCTAAAATACAGTTATGTTGATTAAAATATATATTTTCCTTGGATAAAATAAGATAAAACTCTGATTCATATATTTCTTAATAAAAGAAGAATAATATCGTAAAGGATATGAACATACAAAGAAACTAAATTGACATCTATGCAGATATAAAAATAGTAGTCACTATAAATTAACTAATTATATTTTAGGGAGAAGAGTGTTTGTCACTACTCGGATCCAACAGTAATCCATTACGGTTGCTGTCTGGTGGTGTATGTTCTTTGTTTAGAAAATTTGGAAAAAATATTTTTTGGGTGATTCAGTGATTTATATTAATTATTAAGGTCCTTGGCAAATAAACACAATTTTTCTGCTATGATTCTGCAGCTTATTAATTTTACTGCAGAAATACATTAACTTACTCAAATAAAATTGAATTGATATAATGTGCAGTACACCCTTACCTATTATTTAACCAATTTCACATATTTCATTTATAGATAAATTAGTTACATTCAGTTAAATTATAATGTGATGATAGCAGAAAATTAGAAATATATATATATATAATTAATATCAGTAATAAGGGAATAGCTAATACTGTGAATTAATAATTTTTAAAAAAATTCATTATAACATAAAAGTATGTTTTTTGTTAAAAGCTGCTATGTTAATTACGGTTATTTTGGACACTTATAATATTGCAATTTATGTATATAAAAAAAAATTGTTCAATAAAGTTAACATTTTAAAAGAAATAAATACTTGATAATAATGTCCATAATTCGAAATTTATGCAATGAAAATGATGTTTCCATCGCACTTGAATAAAATTCAAGTTTATTCATCTCAAACTACCATCACACCTAACAAAATGTTAATAAAAAAAGAGTAAAGTAAAATGCACATTGTAATAATATACAAGTAAAACAATGCTATTGAGATGCCATTACAAAGCGTAGGTGTTTGTATAAACAATAACAGAGTCTGAAAATGTAAATTGATTGGTCATATCCAAGGCGGAGCGATAGTCCTATTGGCTTAAGAAACATTTCTGAAATGAAATATTTATAAACAAAAGCTAATGAAAAATAAAATATTAAAAAGTTGTCAGTGATATATAAACTTATATATTTAAAATAAAAAATGTCAACGCTCAATGCAAATATTTATAAGTACTATATAATCTCTATGATATGCGGTATTCACATTGGACAATATGCTTAGTATTTATAAGTTGTTATATATTCGTATTATCAATATCTTATAATGAAACATACGAGTAAAAGATGGGCTAGAAAATTTAATTTAACTTATAGCGGCCACTACAGATTTATGGCATATACCTGTTATACATTTGCTAATCGTTACATTTTAAATTGTAATTTTCACAACCCCCAAATCTTTTAGAAGTATTTGAACATTATTTACAATAACAGAAGTAAAACCAGTAATAGAAATAATACGTAGACGGTACTGGTCGATTTACATATAGTCACCAAAAAAGAAACCAATATTCTAACTACTTGCGTTACTTTCAATATAATATATTATAAATCAAATTAAAGTTATCAAAGTTACTTAAAAGTTAAATGTAATGTTCAATATCCACAGTTTTCGCCTATTAATTGGTGGAAACCAACTCTAGTACCCAAGTTGTCAAATATACTGTAATTTTTAGTATATGATGATCATTGCGTTGCTGGCAAAATAAGCCTTTCGTTTTCTCCTTTAATATACTAACGCCCTATCGATATTGTTATATGAAGATCCTAGGGATTTACCATATGTTGTATCCATGTATCCATAGGAGTATTGATTGGTAAATTCAAAGGTAACCCAATGAATTTTCCTTTGGGTTATGTTCCTATTTTACCATATTTCCATACGCAAAATTGTCTAAAATAGTCACAAAATTTGTTGAGGCAAACATGTTGGTAAATACTCCATTGTATCTCCATCGTTTTTGAACCATAATATTAGGGTATTTATGCCTATAGGTAATAAAATCCAACCAATTTTTGGTAAATTTCCAAAGTATCCGATAATTTTCTGAATTGCGTAAGGTAAATATATACCGTTTATCCTAGACAAAATCCGTATTATAATATAAGGAACAAAATTAATTCTTATAGCAATTTTATTATTGTAAAAATATCTTATAGTCAAATATCCTGCAAAATTCCTACATTATATGGAAACATAATTATGATTTAAATTAAAGGGATCAATGATGTTAGTAATTGATCGTATTGCCAATAAAATGCCAATTTGACTCAAATACTCTATTATATGTTGATTATTAAGTTTTATGCATGATGTCCTTTAAAGGCATAGTGGGGTTTATTTTAATTTTGTTATTAACTTTTTATAATCGGAGTCCCAAACGTAACTCTTTTACACGTGTTTAGTTTTAATTTTGAAAATGTTACCAAATTAATGTGTTATTCCTGGAATATTAAATTCCAGGCATTTTCTTCTATATAGGAATTTTTAATGGAAGTTTTGTAATTTTTTGATTAATTCCCATAATAGTAGTCTACTAAAGGATAGTTTTATCTATGAAAATTCACCCATATGAACTAAATTCCCTATAACTCCATTTAAATGGGTCATAGGATGACAAATTTTACAAACATTATCCATTTGAACGTGGTAGATTGGAACAATGGTCGAAATTTCATTTCGATATGTTGAAACATTATCGATTTATCGTGCACAACTCATAATTTACAATTTCAAACAAGAATTCCAAATGTAATGACGACAAATTGTCTCAACAGTAAGAACTCAATTAGACAAAACGTAACCATTGCAAAATTCAACGCGGTTATTGACCTCTTGTTAAATAAGCCTGTGTTGCAATAGATACAGTTTTCATTTATGGTATTACCACACAATTAATAATTTATATTATTGTCTCGTTTTGTTGCATGTTCAATAATTATATGAAATTATAGTACCGATTGAATGGGCGAGTGTAGTATCTGAAATAAGTGGTGAAATTATATTTAATTTGATTTAACAGAAGCAGAAGAGACAGCTTGACGCCAATAGTCGTATATTTTGTATTCATTTTGACTGTTAGATAATATGCCTGTGTTTGTCGTATTTTTTTGCGAATGATGAATTTGAACGTTTTTAATAGCTTCGCATATTATGTTAAAATGCCATGTTGTTCAATTTTGTATAATTTTTTAACTAATACTGAAGATATTCTTACATATTTAAGGCAGTAATTAATAAAGGATAAAGTATTAAACGCATTTGTTTAAATTCTCTGTTTATTATGATGTTATCTTAGATTATGACTTTAATTAGATTTAAGTACTCATAAGTCATGATAGTGCTCTCACCTGGCATCAGTATTTTCGAAAGTATATAGTTATGAATTACTGTTCTTACGTGAGAGTGATCATATATTTGGCTCTTCAATGTTAATTCGGTTTGTGTTCTGCTATTAAAAAATCGAAACAGCTGTACTATATGTAGGTTAATTATTAACTTTGTGTTTCATTAAATTAAAATTTATCCCTGAAAAGTTATATCACTTACATTTTTTCGTCATAAGTCATCCCAATATGAGGTATACAGTCTATGTATATTGTCCTTTCAATTGTTTTAATTTTTTCTCACATAAGCAAGCTTTAATCTTATGAGTTCTGATCCTTGAACAATACTTCTGAAGTAATGTGCGAGTCACTTACCGTAATTATTCGGAATGTCACATCTTCTGATAACTGTGTACAGTGATGATATATATATACGATCAACTGATATTGTTTACGGAGATAATACCAAAATATCCCCTCGGTCAAAAGGCACCTAATTGGATCATGAGTACCTGTTATACTAATTAAGTATTTTACTATTTGTAATTTTAATTATGTTAATGTTATATTGGAGGAAAAAAATATTCTATTGTTATGTTTATTTCGAAGGCACTTTCTTACAATAGGCATTTACATATTATGCTCGTATACATATAACTATAAAGAAAAGATAGATTATACTTTTGTATATGTCCATACAAAAGTTAACATGCTCGTATAACGCTGAAAAGATATTGATTCTAGATATTCAAATGAATCTTAAATAAATAAGGGATTTATGTGAATTACATAAACAGATCATTCATTCGTCTTTTGCTTGTCAATTTAATTGTATTTCTGTGATGTATTTATTACTGAATGTTTAAATAAATATTTCATTTTGAATTTGCATATATTGACTATGAATTTAATCAATGTGATAACATTTTATACTTTTTATATACGTAATTCATGATCATTAAATTAAACAATTTTGAAAGCATATTTAATTTACTTACACCATTATTAAATTTAATGAATAAAATGCTATATACACATATGTATATTAATTCTATAATCCATGCATCATTCAGATGATCATATTTGGTTGGATTATATTAAGATAAATAACATCTCAGTTCTGATCGCTGACTGTTATTTAGTAGCATGTTCTAAGACTAGGAACTGATTGCTTCCTGTTTGCTCTTCATGATTTAAATTTACTGTTTTAATATGCAAACCACACATCATAGTTTTCACAAAAAGAAAAAGATCTGCTTATTATATAATTTTTCATAATTACATATTTTAATTTCAAAATTTTATTTCTATTTTTCAAACGTTTGGTCTACAAAAAGTGGATTATGTATACCATCATATGTTATCTTAGGTAAATGATCAAACCTTAGCTGTAAATTTAAACAACCTCATAAATAGTTTTTTTTTACTTAACGTTGTCTAGATTTTTCTGCATTTAACAGTTTTTTAAATATCACACATCCTTGCAGTTTGCGATAGTAGACAACATTCGTCAGCAAAGAGATCTTCAAATCTATCGGTTTATTGACATCATATACATAAGTTTCCTTCATGTTGTTTGAATTTGCATCATGTTATGCAAACTTATACTGCCGCGGCACTTTTACCCAAAAATTGACCGTATTGTCTTCGGAAATTCTATTGTTAATTGCACTTTTTGATGTTTCTCCTTCTCAATATTTGATTTCAAGTGTCATCACTAATGCATTTCATTCTTTTATAACTAATGAATATGTTCCAGTCTTGTCAATCGCCGCAACCAATTGGTCTTTAGATTATATATGTTACCTGCATAATAGCGTGTTCTTCTAATGAGTGTCCATTCTAATTTCAATTAAAGTTTTATGATTCTCTGGACAATATTTCCGAATATCGTTGTATAATGTCATATATACATACTACATTTTTAAATTGCATTTCGTTGAAAAAAGAAAAACAAAATAATATATTCAATATACATAAAATATTTATTATGTAAATTTTTTGGTTTAATAAAGTTTCGCTTTAATATTCCAAAAGTAATTCGCAAGCAATTGTTTGAAATGCCGACAACTATACATATTCGCATAAATGCATTTTGTGCTATATTAAGGTTGATTAAAGGAAAATATTCACATCAACTGCCTTTGTATATTATATAGTGTACTTATTACTTATATAAATTACATTTTACTGCATTATCAAATAATTGTCTTGTGATGTATGTCATATATTCATAAAAAGTGTAATTCGATATAGACCATTTGTGAGCATTCATTTAAATGATCTATGATTTAAAGATATAGGATCAAATTTTAATATTTAATAATGTTTAGTCTATTGATTTCTATCTATTGTATAGAACTAGACCACCGATGAGACAATGTTGAGATAAAAATTTACATCTCTTGTTCTGTTAGCTTCTTCAAATCCTTCAATCTGCAGATATAATACAACATGTATATGTTGGACAGATTAATGAGTTTCATTAGGACTTATGTTTCATATATCTATTGTAGTTTATATTATGCTCAAACTAGTTTTATATCTTATTTCCAAACACCCCAATTTGTTGCCTATAAGAAATCATTTGAAAATTACAAACGCTCTTATGCTATATTGTTCTATTGAGTGAGTGACTTCAATACTCCTGTAATAAATATGGCAATGAATGCTGTCATTTAATAGGTAAACTTGTTATTTAAGCTATTTTACGAGAGTTGTTTTATTATAACGATTTCATTGACGGTAGGTACTGAAAAGAAATTTCTTAATTCATAATTAATCTCAAAAACTGTTATACAATTCATTCATTTCTATATTTTGGACATATTTAGATATATAAATGTTGAATTATAATATAACGTGTTACTATATATAT
>JANSTX010022117.1:0-15839 GCA_027564355.1 Penthetria funebris
ACATATATATATAATATAAAATATGTTACAAGAATATTTATTTTAAATTAAATTTTAGTTTAAAAATTAATTAACTACAAAGAGTACAACAATAAACACTTATGTTTGCTAAATTAATAATAATAATAATAATAATAGTAATTAATAATAATTAAAAAAGAATGGGATTTTTTACTGGCATAGCGGTCAAATCTACTTTAGAAATAAGTTTGAATAATATAGAATTATATTATCATGTATATTGAATTGCATGCAATAGTTCTGATTAAATCAACATCCTATCTAGCTACTGTAGAATTCAAATGATAATTAGTCATATTATTCGAAGCACATCAGTGCAAGGTGTTGAACTATGGTTTCAAACTTATAGAGGTTTCATTACTGCAAATATTATCGCAATGTCACAAAAAAAAACCCCTATTCATAATTTAATAATTATATTACGGTCAATAAAAACCTTTCTTTATAATTAATAATAATAATAATAATAGTAATAATAATAATATAATAATAGTATTACTCATAATTAAATTTATTAAAGTGCAATCTAAAAAAGAAATGTTTTTTATTATTTATTTTTTAATAGTTGTTATATATTTATTATCTTTTTAATTTAACTGAAAAAATTTTTTAAATTTAAATGAAATGTAAATCTTTTTTTTTTTCTCTTAAAAACATTTATTTTTTGTACTTCATTTTAATTTGTTTATATTTTTTTTATTTTAAACAAAAAACAATTAAATATGTTTTACATAAAAAGTTTAATAACTTCTTTTGATATTTGCCATTAAAATGTTTTTCAAAAAATATTGTATTATAAAGTAATGTAATTATAATTTTCTATTACATGACGTAAATGAATTAATTATATATAGTAAATTGTAATTGAAATTGCTCCATTTGATTCTATTAAAAATTTAAATAATGGTTTTCGATACATCGTTAAATAAAGAATATAAATAAAATAAAATTGTAAACCGGACATCGCTATGACACACATATTTAACTAAGATTTTTGAAATTAGTCTCAAAAAGTCCGTCTAGGACGTTTTCTACAAAAATTTGAAATCTTATTAAAGATAATCATGAAATTGTTGGCGAAAAACTAGAAGTTTAAGTAAAATTGTTGTTTTATACAAACTAGCTAGCATCTACTAAATATATTAGAATTCAAATGTTTATACATATTTTCTTCGGATTTCTATATTATGACAGTCTAAAATTTCAATATGTCGATTTCCAAGTAATACTTCTTATTAGAAAGACAATAATAATTGTTAGGTCACAAATAGTATTACATATATTGAAATAGATCTAGTTGATAAAATTTTGAAAATTATATTAACGTGTCTATGTCTTATCAGGATTCTAAATGCATGAATGTAACCATGACATTATTGCATATTTCTGATTAATTTATAACAAGTAATTAAGATATTTAATTGTGAACATGCTAGTGATACTTGACATTTTTTTTTTTTCTAGTAAAATCTGCAAGAATGATTTTATTGTAGATTTTAAACTGTTTATGTTTAAATGAATATATTTTTATTAAAAAATGATAAATTTGTTCATTTTAAATAAGCAATTCAATTTTACTGAAATATTATGAAACATAAGTCGCTAATGTTCGGTTTTTAATTGAAATCGTAGCTTTTCTGTAAGAGAATCATGATGATGATTAGAAATCGTAAATGAAACTCTGATTATTTATTGGTTTATTGCGTACATGTCTTATATTTGACGTTTTGCAAGTGATCTGAGAAATGCACACACAAAATGTCAAACGATCGTAAATGTCAGTTTATTTAGACAATAAAAGAGAGAGGTGCAAAGAGTGAGAGTGTTTATATGGTTACTTAAAGCAAAAGTGTTTTGTTTGTTTTTTCTCAATTTTAATCATAAATAACACTAACATCTTTGGTTGTAATTTAACTAAATCGTAGCTTTTCTGTAAGAGAATCATGATGATGATTAGAAATCGTAAATGAAACTCTGATTATTTATTGGTTTATTGCGTACATGTCTTATATTTGACGTTTTGCAAGTGATCTGAGAAATGCACACACAAAATGTCAAACGATCGTAAATGTCAGTTTATTTAGACAATAAAAGAGAGAGGTGCAAAGAGTGAGAGTGTTTATATGGTTACTTAAAGCAAAAGTGTTTTGTTTGTTTTTTCTCAATTTTAATCATAAATAACACTAACATCTTTGGTTGTAATTTAACTAAGTTTTTTTTGTTTTTTGTTTTAAAAATTTATATAATTGAAAATGTTTTTTTATTTTACTAATTAAATTAATTTTAAGTATTTTGTCTTTAATTTTCCTTTTACTTTTTTTTATTGTAATATATATATATAGATATTATTTAGTTTTTTTTTTTCTTCTTATTCTCGACTATAATATACAGAGATGCACAATAAAAATAATAACACATTATAATTAATATTTATATTATTAACAATCACATTTCACTTTTTATTAAAAAAAAAAAAAAAAATAAAATAAAAAACAAATAAAATAAAAATAAAAATCACAAAAATAGTAAAATTTTCACTTCACTTATTATAATTGAAGATCATGAAAAACAAAACACTACTCTTAACACTTTTACTGAAACCATGGTGGACGATTCATACTATTCATTGCATCATATGGTTTATGCATACTTAAAGCTGGATGATAACCAGGTGGCTGAGGATAGCCAGCTGCTGCAGCACCATGACTTAGTAAACCTTGATTTAATATCATACGTGCCGCTCTATATTCTTGTTCCTGCCGAAAATACTGTTGATAAATTTGTGAATTAGGATCTATTTGTGCATTTATAAATGGATATGATGGACGCGATGATGGATGTGATAAAAATTGATGATATGTTGATGTTGTATTGCCCGTTGTTGGTATATTTGTTTTATCAACAATTGTTTCAGGTGTAGCACGATGACTTTGTGGCAAATAGTATGGTGCTGCTGTTCCACGAAAATCATCTAAATAAGCGGAAGCAGCTGCTACTGTCGTATTATCACCATAAATACTGGTCGGTGGGCCAATACCTAAGCCAGTTGGGTTTGGTCCAAAATTAAATGCACTACCCGGCACCATACTTGCTGCATTTTTTAATGCAATTGCATTTGCATCTGTATTTGGTGATCCCTTTAGATTTGATGTTGTATTTGATTTTAATCCGGCATAAGACTGGAAACCTTGTTGTTGCTGTTGTTGTAAATGCTGATGTGGATGTTGATGTTGCGGTTGTTGTTGTTGTTGTTGATGATGATGATGATGATGCTGCTGCTGCTGCTGTTGTTGTTGCTGTTGTTGTTGATGATGAAGTTGTTGCTGTTGCAGATTTTGTTGTTGATGATGTTGTTGCTGTGGTTGTTGCTGCTGGTGCTGTTGCTGTTGCTGTTGCTGTTGTTGTTGTTGTTGCAGTTGTTGTTGCTGCTGCTGCTGGTGCTGATGTTGTATCAATTGATTTTGTAACACTTCAATTGGTGTAGGTGTTGCAGTTTTCTTTTTTCTTGTGCGTTTTGTTACTTTTGGATCAATAGCACTAATTGGCGTTACATTATTATGAATAACATTACCAGTGTTTATATCTTGTAATTGAGTTAATTGTTGTTGTGGATGTTGTTCTTGTTGTAATCTATGATAGTTTGATGCTGAATTTTGTTGTTCACGACTCGAATTATAAGCCATTGTCATCGTTGAATACATTTGTTGTACAGAAAGTGATGCCGATTGAGATGACAAATTTTTATTAAACATATGGGCTTGTGGTGGTATATCTTTTTGATAGTAGCTACTATTTGCAGAAACTGCTGTAGCATTACTTTGTAAACCTAAAATATTGTCGTCAAGCATTGGTGGTAAATTTCTTAAGCCTGGATCTATTGACGATGCAGTATTTGGTAAATTAAATGGTGATGCTTTATAATTTGGTAGATCAACAACATTGGTATGTGATGATGGTTGTCTATTAATATCGTAACGTTGTAAATTTGGTACATTTAATTCACAAGCTTTTTGTTGATGTTGATTTTGTAAGGATTCTAAATGAGAACCCATTACATTCATATCACCTTCGAGTACTTTATTTTGTGGTGGTGTTGATAAATTTGTTGGATAATTATTTAATGGTTGATGTTGATGTTTTTGCTAAAATAGAAATTTTAAAGGTTTTTATTATTTTGGGAAAACAAAATTAATTCAAATGATTCAACTTATTGTACGTGTGTGTATACATACGGTAATTAGTGTGCCATTATTATTTTTTTTTAAGAATTTTATTCGTGACTCCACAATATTCTCAGTATGTATAGATGTTTCTAAAAATTACCTCCGGGATGTATTGAAGAAAAAATTAACTTCTTGCTAAAACAAAAGACTACACGAAACATTGTAAAGATTTTCACAAATGTTTCTTTAAACATTATCAGTTATAGCACTTGGCTGCCTAAAAACTACAGTTTTGTATAGTCAAACCAGTTTGATTTTACAAGTTTTTGCAATGTTTTACAAGGTTTTTTAGTGATTGTAAAAACAAGCAAGAAATAGAAACGTTATAACTTGACCGTGTATGCGTTCCTTTATAGACAAGTGGGTAACATTTTTAAGACTATGGTGGTCGGAGATTAGTTGAATTTCCTGAATTATATTACATAATTCTTTAAATGAAAAAGGCAAATAATTACTTACAGAATTGTCTTGTTGCATTAATCTATCATTTGTGGACGATGTTGATAAATAATCTGGCTGTGGGGGTTTTTCAGTAGATGATAGAGGTATAAGTTGAGGTTGTTGGTGTTGTAACTGTTGTGGATGTTGCTGCTGATTATAGGCATTATTTGCCATATTTATTGGTTTAGTACTTTGTTCTAATTGTTTATTTATATTTTCTGTTGATATAGATGGTGCTTGATAACCCATGTTGACCATATCTGAAAGCAATTTTGAATGCGTTTGATTCTGTTGTTGTTGCTGCTGCTGCTGTTGTTGCTGCTGTTGTTGTTGTTGTTGTTGTTGCTGCTGTTGTTGCAGTTGCTGTTGTTGGTGTTGTTGCAGTTGCTGTTGTTGGTGTTGCTGCTGTTGGAGTTGTTGCTGTTGCTGCAGGTGTTGGAGTTGCTGTTGCTGATGATGTTGTAGTTGTTGTCGTTGAAAATCTACATCCATATTATTAACGGGTGACACTTTTGATAGATCGGGTGAATCTGTAGATTTCGATGTAGTTGATGATGATGTAACTGGAAAAGCTTTTGGGAAACCCATTGTTGCTGCTCGATTAAACATTTCAATTGCCTTACTTGATGATATATCAAAATTTTTACCAAATGGCAAATTTTTACCATATCCCATACCAAGAAGTTGATCAAACATTTGTTGTTGTTGTTTGTTCAAACCATGTGATGATGTAACATTACCCAAAGATGATGGTCTTGGTGTCTCTAAAGATCTAGAATCAATAATCGACGTATCCAATTGTTTGTCTACTGTTGTTTTATTTTGTAATTTTGATGGATTATTTTGTTCAGGAAAATTTAAACCAAGTAAATCTCGTTGATTGTATGGTTGATGTATTTGTTGTGAACGTGAAACATTTTGTTGTTCCGATTGTTGCTGTTGTTTCAAATGGTTAATTGTTTGTCTATCATTATTTAACATTTCCAAACTGTTTTCTAAACCAGAATGGTTACCCATAAACATAGATGATTTTTGTTGTTGTACATCCTCATTTCTTCTGTCAATATGTTGCTGAGAACCATATGGGTTGGGATAAGTTTGTAAATAACCATGTGCAGTTGGTGGTACGGATGGTTGTTGTATTGATTGTTGATGTTTATTTGTACTTGACATATGCGCTGGAATTATATTATAGGAATGAGCTATTTGATTTGGCATTGTTTCCGGTAACGTATTAATTTTTGGTAACTCTACGTTTATATTTGCAATTGATGATTCTTGTGTGTGTTGTTGTTGTTGTGCTAAGACAGGTGAAGGCTGTGGCTGCTGTTGAATATGTTGTGGTGATGGGGTTGGCTGTTGTTGCAGATGTTGAGGTGATGGGTTTGGTTGTTGTTGTATATGTTGAGGAGATGGTTGCGGGGGGGGTGGGGGTTGTGTTGGTGTGGGTTGTAGTGGTATGGGTTGTTGTTGCTGTTGTTGTTGTAGCTGCTGTAGTTGTAGTTGTTGTTGTTGATGTTGCTGTTGTTGTTGTGGTGACACTTGAAGTTGCTGTTGAGGTGAGAGTTGCGAATTTTGGGGAGATAGTTGTTGTAATTGTTGTTGCGGTTGATGGATTTGTGTAGTTGGTGGTTGTTGTAACTGTTGAGGATGTTGTTGTTGAGGTTGTTGTATTTGCTGTTGCAATTGTGCCTGTTGTTGTTGTGGTATTTGTAATGATGGCGTTGATGGTGATTGTGGTTGTTGTTGTTGTAATTGATGTTGTGGGTGTTGTAAATGATGTTGCGGTTGTTGTAATTGTGAAATTGGTTGAGATTGTTGCTGTGATAATGTCCAATCACTGTTATTTGACAATAAAGGAACGGGTGTATGTTGCGATGGAACTGAAGTAATTGGTGAATTTGGATGATTAAATGGTGATAGAGCACCGCCTTGTTGGCTGTATGGTGAATTTTGATCATGTTGTGAATATGGTGAAGATGGATTTGAATATGGTGAATTGGGGGCTGCTAATTGTTGTGGACCTTGTTGATGTATATTATTCTGTATGTGTTGATGAATTGGTTGAAATGTTGTTGAAGATGTTGTAGGTGATTCTTGTTGTTTAATTGGTTGATGGAAATTAGAATGTGGTGATTGTTGTTGTTGATATGGTGAATGTTGTTGTTCATATGGTGAATTTCCTGCACTTGGAACAAATGGTGAATTCGGCGAAGAATTTTGTTGGTGTTGTTGTTGTTGCTTCTGATAAGGAGAATTTTGAGCTTGATGATATGGTGAATTTTGTTGCTGTTGATACGGTGATTGTTGTTGATTTTGATATGGTGAATTAGGATTTGGACTCATTGATGAATTATAATCAGAATCTTGAGATCTCGGTTGTTTATATTGTTCATAATACGATGATTTATTTTTATTATTAAAGCCAAGTGTTACAGTTTGTGAACCATTGCCAGTGATAACACCCGCAACACTGCCAGTATTAGAAGTACCACCAACACCACTAATACTCCCACTACCACTACCAACACCACGACCACCACCATCACCACCACCACTACTACTACTACTACTACAAATAGCACCACCACTAGCGCCAACAATAATACCATTTTCGTTTGATGTATTATAAGAACATGCTCCGTATGCAGCTGCAACAGTTGCTGATGCAGATGTATATAAATGTTGTGCATAATTTGAATATGGAGATGGTTGTTCACGTGGACTACAACTTTTTTCCGGACTGCTTTTTGTTGCTGTATCTTGATAGAATCCTACTTTAATGGCACCATTTATTGGATATGGTGATGTCGGCTTTGGAATATCGTCTTTTGGTGATACCATTATTGGTGATGCACCTAATGGACTAGGATATGGTACCGGATAAACACCAATACGTTCATCAATACCAATACGCGGACTATCCGGATCTTGACTAAATGAAGATCGTTCAGATATTGTGCTGCCTGTACTTGCTTTACGTGTAGTTCTTGGAGCTGGTAATATAAATCCTGATGGATTTTCTAAATAATTATTACCGTTGATCGGCGACGATAACGGTAGATTAACACAAAGTTTTGATATTGAATTATCGGTCGATTTACTTTCCGAACTAGAATATTGATTTTCGACAATATCTTTGGATAATTCGTCAGACTTTGTAACAGCTACATCAACTAGTGCAGCAGCAGCAGCAGCAGTTGCTGTTACTGCTGTCGCCGTCGCTTCTTCTTCTTCAGTTTTCTTAGACTTTTTCGGTGCTCCAAATGCTTTAAACCATGCACTTAAATTTGGTGTTGCTGATGGTCTCTCATTAGGTGCACCTACAATTTTTTCATTATCATCACTACATTTTAATAGATTTTTTTCCTTTTCTTCTTGTTTTGCCATTTCCATTGCTCTTATTTCGGTTGACGTTATTATTTCTTCTAATTCCATATCGTCTGGATCTCTTTCTTTTACAATTATCTCTTCATTGACTTTTTCATTATCTACAAATTGAAAAATGTATATTTAGTATAAATATTTACAATAAAAGTATAATATATATATATATATATAATGAAATACCTTTTGACGATTCATCAGCAAAATTATGCTGTTGACCTAATCCAAAACCGGCTGTATTTAAAACACTGCCCAAACTAAGTTTCGGACCTGATTCATCTGTATTTTGAACTAAAGCATTTTTAATTTCTTTAATTTTTGTAATATTGCCTCCCAATGGACATAAATCGTCTTGTTTATTATTCATATTATTATTTAAATTTGTGATAAGATTCCCTTTCGTTTTACCTGGTTGTAATCTTTCAATTGTTCTATGTATATCTTTGCGTTTCGGTAGCGAGGTCAGTTTTTCTTTAAGTGTTTTACGTTTTGGATCTTTTTGTTCACGTTTATGTGTACCTGGAGGTGCTGGTGGTAAACCAGTTAATTGTATTATTTGCTTATTACTTATTATGTGAGGTAGGATAGTGGATGTCGTCGTACATACTATTGTATTGACAACTGGTGTACCAATTACAGATGTTGATGGAATTGTTGATAAAAACATTGTTGGTGTATCTTTTAATAAATTAAAATCATTGTTTGTATTTGTTATTGGATTAGTGATTGTACCAATTGTTGTTGGTGCTGTTGATAGTATAGTAGCAACTGGTTGCGTTGTTGTTGTTGTTGTTGCTGTTGTTTCTGCTGTTGTTATTATGGAAGTAGTTGTTGTTATTGTTGTTGGTTTTAATTGAGGCACTGGAAGTGGTACGGGTCGTCGAAAATCAGCTGGATCTAATTTCGATGTAACCGCATCAAAATCATCTAAAATATTATAACGTGATGGTGAATTACTAGCTGAACTAAAATCTGGAAACCTTGGTGTATGTTCCAACCATTTATTAATATCTTTTAATGTTTGTTCTGTTTCTAATTCTAATGCGTCCATATTTGCTTTAGTAGCTTTCTTTGTTGTATTTGTAACAGTTGATGGAATTGATTGTTGTTTCTTTTGACCTTTTTGCGATTTATTTGCTATATCTTTTAATGATTTTGAAGTTGATTTTTGATGAATATTTTTTGTTGGTATTAATGGCGTTACTATTGGTAATTGGGAAATTACTGTTGACGTATTTGATATTTTATCTACACCAACAAAATCGTCTACAAAATTGTATTCATCGGCTTTATTTGTAATATTCGGCACAAATAAATTGATTGATGATGATGATGACATTGATGTTGGTAATATTGGTGGTATTTGAAGTGTTGTTGTTGATGATAATAATGATAATGATGATGATGATGACGATGATGATGGCGGTGGTTGTGGTAGTATTGTTGATAATGGTGGTTTGTCTGTACCTTCATAACATGTTTCACGCAATCTTTCGAAAATTGTACGTTCATCACGTATTTCTTTCGATGGTTTTGCACCAAATATTTCATCTAATAAAACTGAACGTTCTTTACTTTTTTTATTTTTAGCCTTTAATTTCTCAATTGTATCTTTAAGTTTTTGATTTTTCTCAACGTTTGGTTGAAATTTTGTACTAGTTAAATTGCTGCCCAATGAATTCTTATTGTCTTTAATTTTTTCAACATCACGTACAATTTGATTCCATTTCTCATCATTATTTCTACTACGTCGTTCTTTAATTAAATCGAATTTATCTTTAATGTCAGGTGTTGGTGGACGTGATAAATGTAATTTTTTATTGTTTTGTTTTTTTGCAAATGGTTGTGCTATTTTTGTACAATTATTAGCGGCAAGTGAATCCATTGAATGTGTTGAAGAATATTGTGATGCAACAAAAGGACTTGGACTACGCGAAAAACTTCTACTTGATATTGACATTGATACATCATCATGCTCACTATTATTGTTATTATTGATATTTTTTTTACTGTGATTAACATTTTCATTTATATTTGGTAAATTTGGATTTGATTTTTTAGTAGTCAAGGCACTTTGAGAATATTTTTTGTGTAAATCAACAGTAAAAACTGGTAACACCGATGATACAGATGATCGTTCTGACATTGGTGATGATATTGGTGTAATAGATGGGGATGGTGATGGTGATGGTGAAGAAGTCAATAATGAAGATATTAATGGGTGTAATAAATTATTTTCATTTGATTTCTTTACATTTTTCGACTTTTTATTATTAACGCCACCGCTAACACCAACACCCCCACCAGCTACGTTCTTTGTAGTTTTCTTACTATTTTTGTCAATGGTCTTTTTCTTTATTTTATGATTTTCTTTTTCTGATTTTAAATTTGTTTTTTGTTGTTTTGTTGTTAATTTGGTTTTATTATTTGCAATTCTTTTTTTACCACTTTTGATAACCGGTGATGTTATTGTGGACACTTCTTTGCCATCTAATTTATAGGCTGCCTTCAGATCATTATTTGTTTTTGCTGTAACTATTTGATTTCTCTTTTTGTTATCTTTTATTTTTTGACTTTTATTATCAATTTTCTGGTCTTTTATCAATTGTTTCGTATTTGATTTTTGAATTGTTGATGTAGATTCTGACTTAGTTTTTTTATCGTTTATAGAAATTTTTGAATTATTTATACCTTTCCCTACTCTGCCGACAGATTTTGTTAATTTATTTTCTAATTTTCCTTTGGTTTCTAATTTGCTTAATTTTTTATTTTTATTTTTTATAGATTTTTTCTCTGTTACATTTCCAATTTGGTCTGGTTCCATAATGGTTTCGCTTTTAACAACTGCAACTTTCTTCTTTTCATTAATTGCTATTGGTTTTTTATTTTTCATTTTTCTGCTATTGACTATTTCCTTTTTAATTACATTTTTTACTTTAGCTTTCCTCTCATTTTTTAATATTTCTTGTTTTTTCTTATCTTGTTTAAATTTTTTAGCTGGTGGTGCCATTTTTTGTTCATCTTCATCATCACCATCATCATAATTATTATTATCATCATCCTCATCATCGTCGTCATTATCATCATCGGCTTTATCTTCATCATTTCCATCACTTCCTAATTCATTGTTAGTTAAATTATCACTGTTTTCATCCATATTATCTTCATCATCAGATAATTCATATTTATTATTATCCTTAATAATATTATCTTTAACTTTCTTCTTTCTTCTTTTATCTTTGTCTTTATCCTTTCTTTTTCTTTTAATTCCCTTTATTGGACTTATTATTTTACCTTTATTTCGTGTTTCGTCCATATCATCTCGATTCATTTTTTGTTTTACATTTTTCTTATTGTTTTTGATTATTGTTGAGTCGACCATTTTTTTACCGGATTCAGAATCAATGACCACAGTACCAGTGCCAATAATTGAAATTTCTTTAATTTTATCTTTTGAAAATTTTGGTGTTATATTCTTTGTAATAAGATTCTTTTCACGAAAAACATTTGTCTTCAAATCCGGATACTCTAAATTAATTTCCTCATCCGATGAATTTTGTTCAAAGTATTTTTTTGTTGCTTTCTCAAATGTAGTTTGTAAATTATTAACCATTTCAGTATATTCTGAAATACAGAAAAAATTATTTTGCAAAATTTATCTTATAACAAAAAATTATGTTACACAATCATCTACGTTGACATGACAATGATAAAGTGAACTAGATAATCAAAAATGTTGAAGGATTGACCCTAAAGGTAACATGTGTTTTGACACTTGCAGAAATATATTTTACCATGTCAGTCAAATGGTAATTTGTCATGCACAAGAAGTAGTAGAGTATGTAAATAGAATTGAATAAAGTAAAAATGAAACAATAAAAATAAAGTGATAAAATAAAACATTCTGAAGTGTTGTCATTGCAAAATAAGTCAACTTAACTGCATTCTATAAACAAACTTGATGCACTTCTACTCGAGACAAGAATATTTAGAATTAGTCATAGAAGGGGTCTTAATTGTCATTAGAAATTATAAAGATAGAGAATATAATGAGTTTATAATTCATTCTAATGAAATCAAAGAACATCTAGAATCTAGATGTATTAACCAAGCAATCTTCGTCGGAAATTAAGTTACCTAAAATGGTAGTGGTCATACAATGAGTTGTCCTCAATATAATTATTATTTAATTGAATTATATTTTCCAATTTATTACTTACCATTATTTTGTCCATTATATAATCGGCAATTATTAACAATAAGTTTAAAATCATTTCTAAATTCTGGAAATGTTTGATATTCACCGTTATCTAATTTTTCTTCCATTTTAAGTAAATCCATTGGTCTAAAAATAATATCAACATAAGGATTACTTTCAATAGAGCAAACACCCCCCCCCCCTCTGGCATAAAATATTGAAATTATTTGATTACCTTCTAATAATGGAATAATATCTGGGAGCAATATCCTCTTCAACTGGATCCATAAAAGGCCATGCATCTTTATGATTTTTAACATATTCCAATACTTTATGCATGCCAATTTGTAACACTTCTTCGGTTTCAGTGAAACTAAGAGTCGGTATCAAAGTTGATGAGAAACTATTTTGCATTTGTTTTATAGATGAGTAAATAGTTGTTGTTGTTATAGCGTATAAATTAGTAGATAAAGTTGATGATATTTAATATACAAATTAAGAAATGTTATTGAAAAAATATTTACAATATTCCACATGTATTTGTTTGTGATGTTTTTTTTTTTTAGTAAATAGAGAAAGATAAAAAAGAAATTTTTTGTTAGTATATATTATTGTCATTACAATTAGTAGTTATTCACTAAATGTTTAATTCGTTATTCATTCATTCCATTCATTTTTACTCATGTCTTAATTTTCTAGTTTTGTTTATTTAAGCATTAAAAAAATACCATTTGCTACTGTTTTCCGGTCGGCTGTCCACATTAAAGTATTGCAACAAATGTTTTTACGTTACAGCTTGAGATGCTGTGATTCATAATTAAATATCGTTTCTCTAGCAAGCATTCATGTTGCCAAACTATATCAAGTAGAGTCAACTAGTGACTGATAGTGACCGTTAATTTTACGCGTCACCAGTGGTAGAACAGATATCTGTTCTTACACGGAAACAACAATTAGAACATTGGTCCAATGATTGAATACGACAGTAAACTAAAAAGGAATGTTTACACCTACAATGAATTACAAATCTTTCACTGTCGAATAGTAATACTAGTTTTTTATTCACATGAAAATGTACAATAGATAAAGAGTCAAGCACATGAGCTCCCAACTATATTTATTAGAATGATATGATATATTAATTACAATCCGTTGGAATAGATTATCACAATTCATGATAATCCAAAATATCATAGGTGATACAATGAAAATAGTGATTGATACTTTTAATCTGAGGGAACTAGTTAGTTATTTTCATTGATAAATTCATTTACAACATCTATTACTATTCATTCATTCACTAAACTTATATTCACTTAGTGCAACTTATTTTTTTTGTTTTGATAACTTACATTTCGGAAGTCTTGATTTTCTTCTTTCTTGGTGGTATTAATGTTTCCGATGTCTTAGATTCTTCGCTATTAGTAGCACCACTAGATTTTTTATTTGTAATATTTGCTGTCGATGACGATGATGACGATGATGATGACGACGACGACGACGATGATGATGATGACGACGACGATGACGACGAAGACGACGAAAACGACGACGACGACGAAGATGATGATGACGATGACGATACTGCTGATTTAATTGTTGTTGTTGTTGTTGTTATTGCTGCTGTTATTGCTGTTGATGCTATTATTGTTGTATTATTTGTTATTGTTGACGGTATCGTCGTCGTTACAGTTGACCCAGTTGAAATACTTGCAGTTGTTGTGCTATTTAATACAGTTGATTGAATAAAAATATTTCCTGTTAATGATGATAATGAATTATTTGTTTGACGCCCTGGTAATTTTGCATTTGTATTATTTGTTGGTGGCATTTTATCATTAATTATTTCTTCTTCAACAATGCTACAACTGTCTTCACTACTATCAGTTGACAATGTTATTGTATTTATATTTTCTTTGTCTTCTTTATTTAAGTAATAATTTTTTTGTGAAAATCTTAAGTCGTCTTCTTTTTCTTCGTCTTCCTCGTCTTGTTCTGTTCCTGTATCGTTTTCCTTTTGACAATAATTTATACTATTACTAATACTTCGGCTACGATATTTATTTAATTTTGTTGATGTTGAACAATAATCTTGTCTTGTATTATTTTGCTGAAAAATAAGATCAGATGAGAGTGCAGTATGTGAAGGAGAACTTGCATATGTCGTATAAATACTTTGAATAGAACTAGATCGTGATCTGGAAAAAAATGAGTTTTGATATGGTCTTTATAAAAATAATAATTTTCAAACAAAAAAAAAAAAAAGATAGAAAAAAAGAAATATGAAATATGAACTTTAATAGAGCAATCTCTTCCAAGGACACACATTTTTTTTCTATTAATTTAAATCAAGAAATACATTAACTTATTAGAATATACAGAAATTGGTAATGTTTAGCAAAATATCTTTAAGTAATTTTTCATATTTTATTTATAGACCAATTGATTAAATTACTTAAGGATACTAGAAAATGTCTATACTGTTATAATTTGCTAGTACATACTTTCCGAATCGTGTTCAAATAAAATTAAATCAACTACAATTATGTATACCTAAAAAAAATAAATAGTGTATTTGCTAGAGACGCTGCTCCGTTAAAAAAGAAAGAATTGAAAGAAGAATGAAGGTACTGATTTTACAAATCAACTTGAATAATAATAATTATATGCATGCGAGAGAACCAATTTTTCCTAATACTGAGCTTTTAAATTTTATTATTATGTCTCAATTATGATTGATGATATACTATTACAACATATACAATCAATGAATGACAATGTTTTGTTTTATTACCAAAATGATTGCATTGTATTTTGTACAAACAAATTGGAATTCTTGTAACATGTGAATGTGACAGCACAGAGGTAATCTTAATGATCTTACTACAGTTAACCACATTTATTGTGCTAGTAAATATGTTAAATTGATATTTTAATTAATAATTATAATTATTGTGAATTAAGCTCTTCCATCATCCATACTCATGTACTAGACATGTCCTTGTTACATTTTTTGCTTTAATATAATGACATTTTATTAATTCGAGCATACAAAGAATATTAGTTTAGTTTCAATGTCGCGAATCCTGTTTCACTTGGAGAGCAGTATGTTAGTTAGGTTGACTCTTAATTGCGTATTGCACGGCGTGAAATAACGTAATACATTTGTTTTAAACATATTGGGCACAATATACTAAAAATTCAAATAATATGAGAAAACTTTCCTATCTAGCAATCAAATTAACAGAACAGTGCTTCATAACATAATGTCCAATTTAATATTGGAACAGTTTGCTTATCTCAAATGATTTTTAGCAAATAGAAAGATGGATTAAATAATTTAATGTGATATTAGGATCGAAATTTAAGTGGCTTAGAGTACAATTGAGCGGAGACCAGTTATGCTAATTGAATTGAATACCAAATCTCAGAAAAATCAGTGTGTGAAAAACTAATATTATTTATAGAAATTAACTATTGATAATGTGTGTTAGCAGTTTATAAAATACGTTCGTCAGAGAGGACTCACGAAGGATATTATTCTCGTAAATCATTCTTATTTTAACATT
>JANSTX010022128.1:0-15834 GCA_027564355.1 Penthetria funebris
TCACTTATAATTGAACAAATTAGAACAAAAAAAAAACACCAACAAAATGTTACACTTAATTATTTTACATGTGTTGTAATATTTAATTAGAAAAAAAAAAAAAAATGGATGTAACTATGCATTTACAACGTAAAAAAAAATTTTTTTTTTTTTAATTTCATTGATTACAAAGATAAAATTTTATATATTGATTTTTCAATTTTCATAATACAGATGGAAAAAATCTTTAATAAAACATAAAATTGAATAATTACTACTTTACAGTACTTAGAAATATTAGATTAAATGCATTAAATTGCAAGCTTTGTAAGCGTGGTATAACAGTACTCGTAAATAGTAGCTATACTGTGATTCATTTCATGTTTATAAACATTATTATATACATATAATAGGTTAAGTTAACCAAAATATTTTGCAAAAAAATCTTTACAAACCTTTTTTATTTTTTTTTATATACTTTATAACATTATACTTCTATTTCATTAAATTACACGTTTATAAACATATTAGCACAACTTATCTTCCAAATTTACAGTTTTCTTTTGTTAATAATAAAAATTTACGTTCACGAAACACTGGATCTGTACGACGAATACGACTTCTGTGTGTATAAATGTATAAATGACACATGAAATTGACATTCTTTGGACATCTATGCTTTAAACGCACATTTTCGAAAAATGGATTCTTTAATGTTCGATATAATTTACGTTAGTTTTTAAATATTACAATTTATTTTTTTCCTATTAACGCTTCATATTTGCATTGATAGATAGAAGAACCCAAAAAATATAAATATAGTGAATATAAATAGTAATTACATTAGTTCTAATTTCTATTCCGATTATATTTACCCATTTGTAAAATTTAAGTATTATGTACATAGTGTTTCATAAACATAATGTGAAAATGTCTCGATGACCTATATTTGATGAATTACTATAAATAACTTTAAGCGTTTGCCTTTGCATTTTACATTCCAGTTGTGTTTGTCGATGTCGATATCTATTTATATTTTCAACATTTTGTAAAAGAGTAATAGAAACACGATTGATAATTCATTCTATTTAAAAATAGGGAACACACAGTAGTGTAGATGTTAACGTAATTACTTCATAGTTGTACAGATGTTTACACAGTGATCATAATATTGATGGAACATAGATTCAGATTGAAATTATCATCAAATATACAAAGGCATAATGTAAAAGTATAATTATTATAACAAATGACAGTCCAGCAGTAACTGTTTTGGATGTTTATGGTAAGTAACCGATAAATAACATCAACATGTTACTCAACCTATACCCCTAATACATTGTCACTGATAGTTTACTCCTATCAAAATATATATGTAATTATTGCAGTTATGGCAAAAATAGATACCATCTACATTTCATGATTACATGCATATTGTCAATGGAAAACTACAGTTCATTCATTACATATAAACCTGTACACCACATGCCTGCATATAATGGCACTACTATGTCAATTTATGGTTTCTAATATGCATGAACCAATATTATGTAAACTCAAACTATAATTAAAATTTACCAAAATATAGGATCAATTATAATCATACTGGTTATACTCTTGAATATTTTCGTAGTATTACAATAGAACAGTTGATATAGAATTCCCTTATAAGCACAGAAAAAAGATCAATGTTCAATAAATCATAGTCTGGACAAATGCCTTCATAATACCAAAGTGTATAACTTCGGTTTCCGCAACTGTTCGAAATATCTGTTTTAATTAAATAGTAAAAAGTTTTTCTACTGCATTGGATTTTAATGTATTTTTCAAATAATATTAACAATAATAAAGTATCATAACAAGAAAGTATTACACTATAAACATAAACAGAGAAATAAGAAAATGTTTCAATGAATTGGTTATGCAAATACAATACAGAGAGAAGTGAGTACAATAATAACAACTTATTTTTTCAATGCCAACAAGAAATTTGAATACATAACATAAATATTATAAATTCGGAATTATTTTTATAGTGTAGTATCGATAATAAACAACTTGTAATTGTATGTATTTATAATTATATGCGATATACGAGTAAGTCTCCGATAGAAATCAGGTGAAATTCCAAGTTTAGACGACCCAATTTTCATTTAATTCGATTTCATATTGATAAAAGTTGGATCGTGTAAACGGGGACTAATGTATGATCAAAACGAAATTTAAAAATCATTGAAAATTGATACAAATAATTTTACCTGAAGCTTATTTGTTTTGCATATTTCATATAGCCGAATTTTTACATTAGACTATGGCATCGAATTTGGAATGTTAAAGAGAGAACTTCAGATAAATTGTGTAACATACGAAAACGAATGCAAAGTGAAAAATCTCGGAACGACGCCCATTCAGAATCAATCTGAATTGAATAACATAGCATGCAATTCTTCAATTCATCAAATCAATATAAATACCATAAGTAGTCAGCTTTTATAATACTACACCATTTAAAATCATGATATTTCCCAGTTAATCATGTACCCATACTAATGATAATGTTATAAGATTACATAAAATATTTATATCAATCAAATATAATCTCAGTTCGTTTTTGCTGATATTATCATCATTTAGTGTAAATGTAAATCAATAACCACAATCCATACGTCTACCTAAATTTATATCATTACATACAATATTCTTATAGTTATTTGTTCAGTAAATTTATACACTTAGCCAGAGGGCTTAAATTAATTAAAATTTAAATTTAAATATTGATCTGGAGCTTATGGTAATAAAAATAATATGGTAAATTGGTAGGGGGTAATATAATTATACATAAAATTTGTAGTTTCGTAATGTTTTCTTCTCTTTTAAACAGGAACCACTTGTTTAAAATAAATATTTAAAAATTTGTTTACGATAATTTTATATTAATAGAATTTCAAAAAAGTATATTTTATTTGCCAATTAAGAAATTATTGGAATGTTGAGGAGATCCAATAATTAACCTAAATTCATTTAATCCTCAACAGTATTTTTCACATAAATTAAATTTATAAAGAATACAACGATTTATACATTGAAAGTCTATACGCAAATATGTTAAAATAAACAAAAAAATTAAAATGATATATTTTTTTTTTTTTGTGTCCTTCAACTAAGTATGTAATAAAAATCATTTTATTTTAAATTGAATAGTAAATAGAAATTTTTAATAATTTTAACAAAAATAGTCTAGATATTCATTTGTTCAAATGAAATTAATTTGCCATATGTAATTGTATATCACTTTTTTAAAATTACAACCGGATATAGGTTCGTCACCATAAATTTGGTTATCGCAAATCCATTTAAGATCTTACTTAATAAATTTACTAACTATTGAACACCAATATCGCTCAGATATTTTCAGCTACTTATTGTGCATGGTGTAACTGAATAGATTGAACCTAAAATATTCATGGAATCCATATCGATGAGGATATTTGTCGTTTATCACAATGAGTATGTTATTCGACAGTTGACTGCATTATTGTTTCTAAATCGTGATAAGCACCAGTTTTTTGCTAAATTTTTATATGATGATTTTGTTCATCAACATTTAAAAAGGATTCCACATTATATTCGGATCGCAATCTGCAGTTATTTGTCTACTCTATACAATTGTCAACATAAATCTAATATTAATTTGTTTTTACTAATACTGTTCTGTGGCATTTACGTTCAATGACACACATCTTTGGAGTCAAAAAAAAAACACAAACAATAAAATTTTGATGTGAAAGCATTTTACGTTATTCAATCAATAATCAATCGATTAAAAATATATACAAACTAAATAATATGTTATATTATTTTGGCACAAAAAAAAAATATAATGTTATTCTTGCAATACAACACTCATATTCTGTGTATACAATATATATTTGCAATTTTAATTATACCAGCAGTAATAAAATCTTTGTAACTTCTCATTTGTATCCGCAATTTCAACTTTCACTTACATTATTTCATAATATGTATAAATACTGTATTTATATAACATTCATTATGTATGTTTTTATTTGGCTGAGTTAAATGTACTCGCATGAATATTTATTAAAGTAAAGAATAAAAAAAGGATATAAATAAGTTTTATCTATCTCATCTCTCAGCTATTTTGTATATGTAAGTGACTAAAAATGGATATTTATTGTAAATAGTATTGTCTATCGCTGGTAACTACTTTTTTCCCATCTTTTTTAGGCAAACATACTAATTTGACGTTGAAATGACCACTCGTCTTTTAACCAAATTTAGAGCATCAGCTTGGAACCATGTTTATTGGTTGGTCGGGCTTTATTTATGATTTTTTATGTATTTTCTCATAGTCACAATACTTTGAAAAAAAAAAAAAACCCTTTTCTTTACCGGTGAAGAAGCTGTTAATACATGAAAAATGTCTCTCGATTTCAGTTCTAACCATCTTCTATAACATTAAATTTTCTTGCTTTTGAATCATTCTCCCCTATATATTGCTGTGAGGGTTAAATGAAAAAATAATTTATTCTCATAAAATTTCATATTTTCTGTATCAAAATCACCACTTTTGAATCCAGTCAAATCAGTACTCACAAGTTAAAAGTTATAGATCAGTGGTATGTGTGAGCGTCATATAGCAATTGGTGACATTATAGCTGCTGGTTTTCTTCAATTGTTAGTAGAAAATGTAAAACTTTCCGCACAAGGTCGACACATTGATGTACCAAAAAATAAATATATGTTGTTTACACTAAAAACTACAGCATAATTATGGCACATAAATGTTTTAACACTAGTAATGCTCCGATCTTGTGTAAATCTTTTAAAACTTATAAATTTTTATCGCTTTTCTTAATACATTATGTTTCCTATTAATTATTTAATGAATATAGAGGCTACATCGTTATCGCTTATTTGATTGATGGCAAAATTTCATTTGCATCTTGATCAAACACTTATATAAAATCGTAACGATTTTAGCATTAATCTAACGTTTATGTAGTTGCTAAAATAGTATATAAAATATAAAATCGTATGATTAATGTGTTAAGATAAAATAAACTGCCAATATACAATAATATCATATATAAGTTAGTTGACTTAATTTTTTTAAATAAAGAAAAAAAGTTATTTAAAAAAAAAAAAAGTCGAATAGCGTATACTCTGTTATTTACACAAAGATTAGAATAATATTTACTATGAACGGACGGGGACGACCTTCTCAAATTGCGATAGTATATCAATAATATGATAAATAAATCATTCATTCGCATACGCATAATGATATTTTTAACTCACATTCTTAACTTGTTGTTAGTTATCGTTTTGATTTTGTAAAATAAAGTTTATAAATAAAATATTTATTTGTGTTTGAACTATTTGTTGTGTGTCCTCTAAATATTTTTTTTTAATTCAAATCGTGTAAAATATTTTAATAAATTAATTTCCTTAATAATTTTAATTAATTAATTAATAAATTCTAATTTTTAAATATGATTGATAATAGTGTCTTAGACAATTCACTAATTATAAAATATTGGTATATTATTTCACCAATTGCAATATTTTTTTATATTTATTTTAAACATAAAAATGATGGACGATTAGAAGATAAATTTCAAAATTTTAATATTCAAAATAAAAATAATAATATTAATAAAACAAAGTCAGGTGAAAGTGAAAAAGTTCATGGTATTTATTTTATTATAAATAATATAATTGTATAAAGAAAATTGAAATATTTGTTATGTTCAAAATTTATAGAAATTAAAAATGTTGAATTAATTTTCCAGATAATTATAATGATGAATGGCAAACAACATTACAAAATAAGGAACATGTACCCTATTCAGGTGCAACAATAACATTAGAAGGTGGTGTACAGAGATTTTATGAAATCATTAACAATCGAAGAAGTGTGCGTATGTTTAGTAAACGAAAAATTGACATAAATGTTATAAAAAAATGTATTGAAACAGCTGGTTAGATACATTTATTTATTTAATTTAGTATAACTCATATTACCACCTATATATTGTATTATATAAAATATTATTTTATAGGTACTGGTCCTAGTGGTGCACACACTCAACCATGGACATATTGTTTAATTGGTAATTCAATTTTAAAAGAACATATCCGTGATATTGTCGAAAGAGAAGAATATTATAATTATTCACAAAGGATGTCACATCAATGGAAAACAGATCTTCTAAAATTAAAAACAAATCATGTTAAAGCTTACTTAACCGATGCACCATATTTAATTTTAATTTTTAAACAAATTTATGGATTAAGGGAAATTAATGGCAAAAAACAACAACATTACTATAATGAATTGTCTACAGCAATGTCAACGGGAATTTTATTGTGTGCATTACAATCTGCTGGTAAATTTTTTCCATATATTTAATTATATAATACATAATTTGGAAATGATATCATTAACTTGATTAAATAGAAAATGCTTAAGAATTAAATTATTCAAAACAAATGCTTGAATAGCTAATAAGGTCAAGATATTTTACTGCAATACTTTTTGCAAAAAAAAAAAAATCTGCAGCTGAAGCACATAGAATTCCTGTGAAGATAAGTAATTTTGCTGCATCGTTCGGTCACATATTACAAAATCGGTCAAAAACTACTTAGAGTCGCTCAAATAGGAAGTTTTCTATCTTCAACCGCCATTGATGACCCATGGCCTGACTGAATTGCACTTACATTCTCATGAAGATGCTTAAATTATTTGTTCAACCAACTACAATATTTCACAGTATATTCGTATATAATGTAGTTTTTCGGTTGATATTTGATATAACATGGAAACGATAAAAAATTATATCTTAATGCCGTTCTATTAAAATTAATATGATGTTCATGTACCAGCTCTTTTTATATGTGCCGGTCACACATAGAAAAAATAGAATTTGAAATATTAAATTGGTGATTTGTTTAATTTGTAAATCTGATCCAAAATCAAAACAGAAAATTTAGCATAAAATCTAAATGGACCAAATTATTCTTTTCTGTTTCTTTCAAATCAGTAATTTTCATGGTATTTAGTAGTTATGATATAATTTTTAGGGCTAACAAGTACATTTTTTATTTCTGTTACTGTTATATACTCGTAAATGCCACAAGTGAAAAAGAATATAAAGACAAAATATGGTAATCTATATTTTGTTATCTGTTTCTTCCATATAGAAACCGTAACATTGTACATACGGCTATTAAGTGCATATCAGCACATATTTAAACAAATTAATACGAGTAATATATTTCTTCATTTTTTTCCTTTTTAGGTTTAAACTCATTAGTAACAACACCATTGAATTCTGGCGCTGCATTAAGACAATTATTAGATAGACCAAAAAATGAAAAACTATTAGTATTAATACCAGTTGGATATGCTGCTGATGACTGTAAAGTGCCAGATTTACAACGTAAAAATATTGATGAATTTTTAGTTGAATATTGAAATAAAAATAATATAAATAAAATACCTCTTTTTTTTCATTTAACTTTTTTAATGTGAAAATTTCTCATTTTTATGCACATTAATTTATTTTCTTTTCCTATTCGAATTCTTTTTTATTGCATTGTGTTTGGAATAATGCTTTTTTCTAAATGAATTCTGACGATAATTTCCCGTTAATTTCAAACGTTTTTCTTCCCACATCATTTGTTGTTCTGATGACTTATCTTTATTGAATATTTCACCAAGTGTTCCGTGTCCTTTTGATTTGCCCGTTTCTTCTAACATTTCTGAGAAATCTTCTACCGCAGCAAACAGAGATTGTGTATCTAATGGAAAACATATTGTTAATAATAACAAATAATTTTGTAAAAAATTATATCGATTTTTCAGTCAGACTAATATGAAAGGAAGGAAGTAAAAGGATAGAAACGGAGAAGTTTGTAAACATTTTTTTTCTTTTAATATTTGAAAGCGTACATGTGAAATGCTATATTCAGAATTAAATTTGTTTTATGTAAATTAAAACAGGTTTAGTTCTAAAAATAATTGACTAATATGTACTTTGTTATTATTTTTAAAAAAAAAAAAAAAATATAAATTACCATCAGTATTTTTAAGAATATTTTTAAAATCTTTGCCAGTCATTTGCTGTGCTTTTTTCGGTCTTTTACTTTGAGGTTCGTCATCCTCATCATTAAAATCATCGCCTTCTGAATCTATACATTGTTTTTAAGAAATTCAATAATTTGTCTTTTGTTTTATTTATTTATAATTTACCTTCAAAAATATCTGAATTATCATCTTCAATATTACCATTGTCATCGTCATCACCATCATCATCACCATCATCATCATCACCATCTAAAGATATTGAACCAGCATCATCACTATCAAATTCTTTATTTTCATCAAAACTATAATAAATATTAATAAGTTTTATGTATAACAATATAATTAAATAGCTTACTCGTCTCTATTGCTGTCATTATCTTCATTATTGTCCCAAACATCATCGTTATCCTCATCATCTTCATCAACTTTAACTTTTTTCTTTCTATTTATTCCGCTGTCATCTTTAGTACCTAATTCTTTCATAAAATCAATGTCATCATCAATATCATCTGCATTTATGCCTTTTTTACTTCCTAAACCGTCTAAATATGCATCAAATTCATCGTCATCAACAGATGCAATTGATTCCTCATCCTCTTCCTTTTTAACATTAGATCGTTTTACACGCTTTTGTTCCAAATATTCAAATATAAATCGTTCATCCTCTGTGCAATTTGTTTGTGTTAAATTTTTTACCGGTAAACCGCGACTACCATATGCCGTATATGTTTTATTATGCATAGATTTTATCATTGAACCACCATCGTCATTCATTTTATTCATTGCCTTTTTTGGATTCTTAAATGAAAAACGTTCCAAAAATTGATTGAGAGAAAAATCACGCAATGGATCACCATAGAAATTAATGTATCTATCTGTAATTTTAATTTTACAATAATAATTATATAATTAAAAAAAAAAAAAACATACTTACTTTCTATTACGTTTTTAGCAAATACTTGTACAGTTGGATGATAATGATGGCCCAATTTAAGTAATTCTGTTTTATATACATATTCAGCACCAGCAAATGAAGGTATGCGATGATAAGGGTCATATTTGAATTTTCTACCCTCAAGTTCTTTTTTATCTATTATATTTGAAATGGGATTTTCTTCCTTGCTATCAACAACACGATTGTTAGCCATAATATAATTTTCATTATCGATTTTCTCCTCATTATCAATAGCTTTTTCAGTATGTAACACAGAAGACATATCATTTTCATTTTTAATTACCATTCTCCACAATTCCGGTCTAGTTTTCAATAGTTTATTTACAATAATGAGACAACCACAAGTAATTTGTACAGGAAAATAGAATGAAATTTGCAGAATACGTTTAATAAATGCTTGTGCTCTTGGTACATTTGAATCCATATGAATAGCACGATGAATTATATGTAGAAATTGTGATGCCATTCTAGCACCAATATTTACTAAATTAGAGTCTAATAATTTCTTATACAATGCATTATAAAAACGATCATATTTTCCAGTTTTAATAATCATAATTTGTAAAAGTAATGCTAACGTTTGTATTGATATTTGTATATCTGCTAAATGTATAAGTCTGTATAATGTATCCTCAATATCTTTTGTTAATAAATTCTCATTATTGTCACTGGAATCAATAATTGCACGTTTCAAACATCTTAATATTGCTTGCATAATTTTACTATTTACGGCACCCTTCTGTACGATAACTTTAAAATATGCAAAACATATGTGTACTAATTTTGCGCATACCTCACGACTACCATTTGGTGCCATTTGTGCTAGAAAACAAAGTGAAAAATGTTGAGCATGTTCGGAAATATTATTTCGGAATAAAAGTTTTTCCGTTTCAGTTGTTATAACTTCACACATATTTGGATGGCGATACGCAACTTCGGTTAGATGATGTAAAGCTTTTGATGCAACCTGGCAGCAAATGGAAAATGTAATACATTAATTATGTATAAAGAAAAAAGTAATTAAAAAAAAAAAAACTTATAAAATAAACCTACTTTATTCGATGGATCACCTAATTTGTTTATAAGCATTGACAAAAGCATCTGTTCCTTTTCAGGTGCATAGGTTAGTAATTTTGATGCATATACAATAGCTTGATTTTTATTCGCATCTTGATGACCCTGAATAGCTGCTTGAACATTTCGTAAGAATTCTAAAAAGCAATATATTACAAAAATTAAAATTAAAATATATTTTTTAATTTCACCATTACCAAAATATTGTTCTTTAAGTTCTGATTCAAAATGCCAGTAAGCAAAAATTTTATTCTTTATATCTTTAACCAATTCTGTATTTTTCTTTAATGCTTTCCACTTTGCACCTCTTAAATTAAGAGTAATTAATTTTCTATTTGGTGGTAAAAGTGAACTTATAAATAATTCAGTAATAACATCTATAACAAATAAATTATTTAATAATGTATTAGTTTTAATTATATTAATTTGTATTGTTAATACTTTACCAACAGCATCGACACTAGATTTATTTGAAATTTTTGTTAATTCAATTAATGTTTGTAGTGACGTAAGATTACCTAAAGGATTTGTTTGCACAAGAAGTGCACCAGCATTAGCTCTATCTTTAGATGTACCTTTAGCTAGTGCAGTTATAAGCCACTTAGCATCTGGTGCATTATCTGAAAAACAAAATCAAATTAATTGATAAGTGGTGAATAGTTAATTTATAAGGTAAAATATTTATTATACTTTTCTGAAAATTTGTGTGTTCAGCTTCGAAACATTGTCTACATGTTGTTATTAACTCTTGTAATTCAGTATCTTTCATTTCTTCAATTTCATTGGTTTCATCATTATAGTTGCTAAACTAAAAAAAAAAAAACACAAAGAAAAGAGATTAATCGTTGTAACATATGTACTTTGCAAAAAAAATCAAAAATAACAGATATTATTGAAGTATTCATGTTAACCATTGTGTTGCTTACCGATTCTCTGTAGTCAAAGGGTTAAAAGTTAGTAATTTCAGGGTTTATTAAGACATATGTTGTATATTGCAGACACTTTGAAAATTTAAATTTTTATGTCTGTAGAACAAGGTGTTTGTTCGCATAGGATAAGTAGATGTTCCTAAGATCATGTTAAAACAATTAGAAGAGATTTAGGATACCGGCATTACATTAATGATGCAATTATCAATATGTTTAGTAATACCATTCACATCACATCTGAAACACACTAATTTATATAAATGCTAAGGATTATGTCAACGTAGTCAAGGTGCGTAATTCGATATATATGTCAATATATTTTAAGTCTATATTTGGTTTTAAATATTGTCTACAAGTAAATCAAGTTTTATAATTGCAGCATTTTTCGCCATATCTAAAATAAACTAATTTTTTTATTTTCGAATTTACAACTATTTTCTCCCAAGCTCTAAAATTGAATTTAAGGTACAGGACATCATAACACAACCACAATTACTGTAAAAAGACATATGTTTTCAACGAACGATTTAAGAATTAGATTTATATCATTTATAAATTCAGAACAATCAGAAATTCAAGTAAAGAAATTTGACATTAGATTTGTGGCTTGATTAAATATATATAATATGACAAAAGCATACCCAATGAATTTGAAATACCTGAAAAATTCAATAAGTTTGATGCTGCCAAGCAAGTGCTATGGTGTCTGAACAAAAACTATAGCGACGATAAAGGCGTTACTACATAATTGTTAAGAGCTATAACTTTATAAGAAATAGGTTCCACGTTACATGTTTTTACATTTTGTTTTCTAAGTGGCGTATATATTAAGATTATGAGTGCATGATTTATAGGTACTATACTGTAAATAAGACAGTTATATTGATGAATGTTACATACATCTTAAGCTAATTAATTTGTTGAATTTTTTTTTTAAATAAAAAAAATAAATACACTTAAACATCATCTTGAACTTTGCACCGCTTTATGGGTGCATAGTGCGGCATTACGATCATAATTTGCCGTTACAAATATACAGTGAAACATACAAAGTTGATTGGTTAAACATTTGAGTAATTTGTCAAAGTGGTGTGTAAGTAAATACACAGCTAGATGCCCACTTTGTTGGTGTCCATTTTTATCCACCAAATGTACAAACAATACTAATTATTACCCGCCATAAAACTGACATTTACTGTTAGATGGTAACTCCATTCACCATTCACTACCAATTGCTACACTTAAATGTAGAAAAGTGTCTTAGAATGTGCACTTATTCATTATTATTTGCAATGTCTCGGAAGAGAATATATTAACCTACAATTCCTAAATGATAAACAAATGGTAATATTTTTTATTTTGCTTCAGTCCCTCAAACAAAAGATGACTGACATATATTGAGATGTATCTAAGGTTAAATTTAGTTTAATAATTTAAATTTTAAAGTTATTCAATCTGTAGTAGAGTCGTACAAAATAATAAACATAGTTGAATTTACCTCCTGATACCATTTATTGCCGATTTCCGATAAATTACTATTAACATATTTTTGATTATGTCGTTTTTTGTTATTGTTTAATTTTGTAACATTTCCATCATCATCAAACATAATTTTTGTATTATTTTGAAGTGTTGTAGAAGTTGCAATTTCTTCAGCAGTTCTAGGATTATTTTTCATTGGTAATCCAGTAAACTCTTTTTTCTGTTTGCCCGTAAAAGCCTTGGAATTATTTTTCTGTTGATGTTTCAATAATTTAACATTTTTATTCTGTGTTAAATTATTCTTTGTTTTAAGCACTTTTTTATTTATACTTTTATTAACCTTCATCTTCATCATTAATTCATGTTTTAGTAAAACGTGAATTATAAAATAAGGTTATGTCTGTATATTTCTTAAACATAAATTTCAATATTGTAAGATTTGAATACACTCATTTTACATAAGGTATGTAAACTAATTTCTCATTGCAGTGCTTTTTTAAGGGATTTTGCAGCCAGAGAAATTACATGAGTTTGTTTATAATGGTTAAATATTTAATTAATTTACATTATTATCACATTAGAATATTCAAAAACACTATATTTAATTGTAAACATTACGAATTGAAAACTAATTTTCTGGTAAAAATAGTGTCATTACGAACTGTCCTTGTTTACATTTTATGGACATACTTTTGTGAACGTAACTTCAGCACAATAAATAAATTTGACAACTGTCAAATGAAAATATTTCACAATATTTTGTTATATGAAAACAATTATTTTTTTAATAAAAAGAATATTGTAAATTATTATTAATCATTGATTAGTAAAATTAATAAGTTTAATTAACAATGCCATCGAAGAGAAAATCAATAGGATCCGATGAATGTGATGAGGATTACAGGAAAAAAAGAGATCGAAATAATCAGGCGAGTTTTTTGTGTTCTGTTTTTTCATTTTTTAATATGCAATTTGCAATTCTGCTTTTGTGTATTCAAATTAAAGTAATACGCAATTTCCAATTTTTTTTTTTCGTAAACATTTACACTACAAAAGATTAAAGTTGTTGTTAGTGTAGGATTAGAACGTTCAGAAAAGAAAATGATCTCATTTTTATGTCATTGTGTCCCCATCTGATCCGAGGCCATTTGTTAACGTTTCTCGTATAATTAAGTGTTTCAGTAGTGCAAGACGCAAACACAGAATGACCTAATTCGTGGAGTTCGTCATTATGTTATATTTTCTTTTCTTTTAGGCTGTCAAACGGAGCCGAGTTAAATCTAAACAGAGAACACAAGAGACACAAGAGAGGGTACGGGAGTTAAAAGTTAAAAATCAAGTTATGGAAGGGAAAATTTTAAATCTCACAAAAGAATTAAAATTTCTAAAAGATTTATTTATCTGTCAATCTCAGGCTAAAGCGAGTAAATTAACTCCTGATTTAAAAAAACTACTATCGGATGTAGATGATGATGATGATGTCTCAACAAGTAATACATAGATTTTCGATTTTCTTTTATATGTTATAATAATAAATATAATTAGTATATCTTATATTATTACTAAATATTTTTTATATAATTTAATATACAAATATTTACATATGTAAATTTATTTAAAATAGTGTTATAACATAATGTAAGTATAATATATATGATTAAAAATATATCATTGCCGTATTTAATTAGTAAGTTAAACGATCCTGACAAAATTATTATCACTGTTCCATATAATCAGTACGTGATTTTTCATATTTATTTATATTATCTATATGAAGATGTACAAGTGTGTCTATGTTGTAATTGTTTATTGTGTTACTAAATGTTGTGTTTGAATACCAGATTGTTGTGCTAATTATTGTGTTTGGATAACCGTTTCCGAAATATTTGCATTTTAAATTAAAAGACGATTTTCTGAAAACTATGAATTCCTGATACAAATTCACCAATGTAGGAAAATGTACCAATTATCTATTAGATATGTTACATTATAACTTGTATACTTGTTTCAATCAAACACTTTCTAAAAATATAACTCAGTCTTTGCGCTATAAATAGATTATTTTTGTATCTTTTCAGGTCAGTATTTAGACGAGCAGTTTGGGGGATTATATTTTGTGATGGAACTATTAAATAAATTTAAATACATTTTTTTACATTTGTAATGACAGTTTTTTTTTATTCCATAAATTATTTGTTTTATGTAAACAAAATTAACAATGCTTTTAATATTATTTTCTATTAATTTATGTTTTCTCGTTTTGAGTCTCTTGGTGACATCAAATGATGTTTTTACAGTAAATTATTTAGTCAAAAATTTCGCATGGAAAGTTGGTTTATTATTCTACATTTGTGGTTTGTATCAGCACGCTAGTCTTCGGAACACCAATTTTATTATAAATGCAAATAATTTAAAAACTGTTATATAGATACAGTTTATGCATGAGAAGAAAAAAATATGCAGATGGTTGTTTCTTTGAAGGTTAAAACGATGCTGAAGAATTAATTTGGCAGTTTAATCTTATTGCCTAAACACAGAGTCTATATTTGTAAATACTTAAAAAAAAAATTTTTTTTGCACCTGTAATACATACCAAACCTTTTCTCTAGCCAATTGTTTTATCCGCACAATACCAACATTCATAATATGCAAATATTCTATCATCTCTTGCAGGGATTTAGGTATACTATGTTAAGGTAATACAGACAATCTTGCTACATAATTGTTTGCTTTGTATGTATTATTGATTTTAATATAAATTAATTATTTCCGTGTATGATTAAAAATATATTAATTTTATTTATGTAAAAAAAGAAAAAAATTTACAACACTAACATTATTTGTTGTATCATCAAATAAACATAACCACTAACTTTGGTTTCTTGACAACACACAATTTGCATATTCGATCAAAGACTGGCTGAATCGAAAAAATTACCTGCAGTCGAAATGAATGAATTCTATTGCATTGAATTAAAACATAATGTTTTTAATGATTAAAAAAGCACTTGCGGTCAAAACGTAGCTTTGTTATATTAAATTACAATATATTTTATTTATATAATTGTTCAATTAAATATTTTAAATATATGCCAGTAAAAATAATTGATGTATTTTACTGTTTGCAGCCATTATTAGTTCTTTCATCGAGCGGAAGAAAGTAAACTGAGGAGACGAACATAATTTTTTTTTAATAATGTTACTCGTATGGAATGGGATGGACGCCATGCTTTTGCTTTTGGTAAAATATTTTTTTTTGTACATAATATTAATTTTTCTCGACTCCATTTTGTCGCATTAGG
>JANSTX010022161.1:0-15832 GCA_027564355.1 Penthetria funebris
GAATATATAAGTTATTCTATTTTTATTTTTTTTTCAGATTCAAGGAGAAGGTCATCTTCGAATTCCGTTCAACACAACTGCAGGAATATTATCAACTGAACCAGTGAATATTCAATATAAAGGATTAGTAGGTATGGAATTTGTTACTATCATAAATTTGCTTAATATTAACTACATAAATAAATTATTAGATGTTGTATTATACGAGTATAGCTAAAATAAGAAAGTATTAATACATCAAATGTCAACCGAAAAACTGCAGTAGTTTTTAATATATCGTTCGGTTACATATTTGACTAATTCGGTATAGTTGGGTGTTAATCCACAGCTGCCTTATATGCTGATAAGATGTTTATTCACTAAGTTCACAAACTAATACCTATATTTTTCGACACGATCACATAAATGACATAATACTGTGATAGTGTTTGCGGTGGTACCGCGAGGAGGTAAATATAGGTAGAGTAACTTCAATTTGTTTTAGTCGGTCGTATGTATATGCATTCTAGACGAACCGTGAATGGAGAGATATTTAGGTCTGCAGTTAGTGCCCAGTAGAGAATCCTTTCCTGGCTTAAGATTAGAAAATAAATTAAAGGGTTCCAAAACTGATAGTTTTTGAATGTGACATATATTTTCGGTTAATAATATTAATATTCGTATGTGAGAAATATTTTTGGTTTTAGAACTTTATAATAACGGAAATAACCTTAAATAATGGTGTATGAATAGTTGCTTGCAGAAACACTCGACCAAGTTTGGTTAACCTATATTTGCCTCCCCGCATTAACACTGGAACTATCTTGTGATTGGTGATATAATATTCAAACGCAAATCATTCTGTCAGTTTTTTTTCCACATAACCTATTTTTTTCGTTAATTAAATATTGCAACACTACCGTCGTGTCGATGTCACATCGTACTACCGTCATCATAAATTTTCGTCTCACTAATCGAGGGTCGAGTCGAGTCGATAGAAAAAATCATAATCCCACCACAGTTAAGAGAAGGCCGGCTCGACGCTGATACTATTGCACACACTAGACATGTTAAATTATAATTAGATAACATTGCATCTATACTTCATTATATTAGTGTCAAATTGCGGTTACCTAATGCATTCCAACCAAATGGATTGAGGAACTGATAATCAAAGTGCCTTTAAGTATGTATGAGAACTAGTATGACATCACATTACTGTACACAATAAGCGAGGTTGTTACTAAAAATTATTCAGGCATAGAACCGACTAATCGAACACATTCTTTATAATAACAGCAAAATTTAAGTTATTATATGAATGTGACTAACCAAAAATTTACCCAAATCCATAAAAATCCCCTAAAATGATTTCTGTGGGTTTGTGTTATTAAAGTTTATCTTCCGGTCGACCCTGTAAATGTACTAGTCGAGTGTTATTGTCCGTAGAACTGTAAACCTGAATATTGTTATTTTTAATATTCTTATCATTTTTATGAAATTTGTTCACATGACTTGACATCTTTTCTTTTGTTACAAAACAAATATTATTGCCACAATCACAATAAATCAATAAAGTTAATCATTACTGTTTTTGTGAAATTCTTATAAAATGGTTAATATCCAAACATATTATAAAATATGAACAATTTCATTTAATTTCATATGCAGGAACAATAACAACAATATCACGACAAGAGGGTGTTAGAGCACTATACAATGGTCTTTCTGCAGGACTACAAAGACAAATGTGTTTTGCATCAGTTCGTTTAGGAATGTATGATTCTGTTAAAACAGTTTATCAAAATATATTAAAAGAACGTCCAGATGGATTACAAATATTTACTAGAATTCTAGCTGGTTTATCTACTGGTGGATTAGCTGTAATACTTGCACAACCAACTGATGTTGTTAAAGTCAGATTTCAAGCACAAAAAAGAAACGTTTCCAATAAGTCAAGGTAATATAAAAAAAATAATATCAACGTTTTTACATACATTGTTTTTGTTTTTTTTCAGGTATACGTCGACAATTCAAGCGTACAGAACAATTGGTAGCCTCTTCAATACATTTTTCTGTTTATTGTTAATTAGCAATATATTTAATAGGTCGTGAAGAAGGTGTTCGAGGATTATGGAAAGGAGCCATGCCGAATATCGGCAGGAATGCAATTGTAAACGTAGCTGAAATTGTTTGTTATGACATTGTCAAGGACTGCTTATTGAATTATGCTAATATGAAAGACAATATTCCGTGTCACTTTACAGCTGCGGTTATTGCAGGTGTGTAGCTTGTAGATATTTATAATCATCATTATTATCATATTACTGGATGTTCAACTCTAATGTTTTCTGCGATATCAATCCAGTTTTATTCAGGTGGTATTTACTTAACGGCACGTCAATGTACACTCAAATGAATATCGACAATATATTTTTGGCAAGGATGAATTGGAGGAATTCTTGAATTTGTGTGATATTCGTTATCGTGGTCAAGGAAGTATGGATTCCAGTTAATTGCATGTCTTGCAATATCATCGATTGTTCATTTCATTGTATTGAAGATTCAATTCCACTCTATTTGATTGAAAATCCTGTCTATCGTCTCAATATCTGCCAATATTCACAAATTCATCGTTTGATATTGTGTTTGGCCAGAAATTTTAAATATGCGACTGAGGTATCTATTGACAAGTTGTTTGGCGACACTATGCTATTTGTTACATTCCAAGTTTTGCAGCAATACAAAAGTACCAATAAACCTACTGCCAGAATCTATTATATTGATGAAAAACATATATTAAAGAAACTAGGTAACTGAGTTGTAGACCTCTCTAATAAATTATTCAGATGTAGAACCGAACAACTAAAATTGATTCCTCAACATTAACTATTCGGAAATCCCAATTTATAGTTGTTTTGGTTGACATTTGATGTTACTTGCATATATAATAAACGACAATTTAGTAGTGCATCCATGTTGTGTCAAAGTTGATATAATGATGATTACTTTGTGATGAAGCTTTAACTTTTTTATATAGTGAAACTTCATCATTCATCGTTATGGTATAAAGGTAATAGTTTGGTTGAGCCACTCCCATTCATCACTAACTTTAAAAGTGTAAAATCTTATACGCCATATATTTTTGTTAAAATTATTAATCGTAATTTTCTTTGATTAAGGTTTCGTAACAACAATTGCAGCTTCCCCTATTGATGTTGTCAAAACAAGGTACATGAACTCGCCCAAAGGAAAGTATACTGGAGCTATTGACTGTGCAATTAGAATGGGAACTCAAGAAGGACCATCCGCATTTTATAAAGGGTATTAAAGAAAAATGCAAAACAATAAGTATTTTGTAATAAAAATAAACATCATTTTCAGATTTGTTCCATCATTTGCCCGTTTAGTTACATGGAATATAGCATTGTGGATAACTTATGAACAAATAAAAAAACTTATTTTTAGTCAGAAAATTAATGATGAATCTAGTTAAGTTGAATTGTAGTGTGTGTACATAAATTTTTATGACAAATAATTTGTAAAACTAGGAAAATTGTAATAAAATTTGAACCAAAAGATGCTGACAGACGTGATATGAATATATTATTTTTATATATAAATTTTAGATTCTGTTTTATTTTCAATAAACTAAATAACTAAAATCTCTACTTACAAATTTATTTAATAGTACAATAGATAGGCATGATTTTACTCCAATTTTTTAATTATAATACACACAACTTATTAAGGTTTTAAAATATTTTAATTATTGGATTAAATATCCTTTATAAAAAAAGAATACATCAAAATCTAAAACACATTTCAAAGTTTTATATATTAAATTCATTGTAGCGTCATATGCTACAAGTAATCGTACAACTACAGGATTACATATACGGATACAGTTATTATTTAAATAACTATTTAAATGTAACCTCTGTTTTTATGCATGCTGAAATTCAGCTCAATCAATCATAGAAATCAAATAAAGTATTGATTATGTATTGTCAAAAAAATTAAATCGATGAAATTTGATTATGATATTGATAAAATAATTATTAAATAAAACGTTTTTGTTATATAATATTTTGCTAGTGTTTTACTTAAAGTGTTTAAAAAAATACAAAGTAATAAAGGGATCACCAATATAAATTCAGCCAAAAGTTTTATCTTATTTTGAAATAATAATTCAAAACTTTGTGCTGAAATTAGGTATGTATTTAATTTAAAATATGTATATATGTTGTAGCTGAAATTCGGCTTGCTTGAAATTAGAGGTTATTCGGCGGCTCAATATTCACTTAATCCAAATATTGAAATTTTACTGATACAATGTAATTCAGGTATACATTAAAATGATTACTATTCGTCATGAAACACAATAAGTTTGATGTGTTTTTTTTTTTTGGACCATTGTTAAGTTCCTACGTTACGGTTATACGTTAAGTAAAAAGTCATCATGAACTAGTAGTTAATAATTCAATTTTTGTTTTGAAAACCACCTTATTAAGTTAGTATAAACATCATCTATAGATATATCTATAATATATATATTTGTGTTTTCTTGTTTTTGACAGTACTTGCAAACAAAATGTTGTACTGAAAAAAGTTTGAATTTTTATTATCAACAAATTCTGTAAACATTTTGATTCCTTTTTTCTGGTTTCTGGATTAAAAAAATTTAACTGTAATTGTCAACGACAAAAAATATATATCCTGAGTATCATATATTGTGTAAGTATTTTTTAATAATATTAAGTACGACCGGACCATATTTATTGTGAACGATAGTCATTCAAAAAGCTAGTGTTAACTCTTGTATTAAGTTTTTAATATTTACTTAGTTTCTATTTTCATGGCTTTGCTTTGATTTGTTTAAAAAAAATAGATGTAATTACAGACAGTCATAATTCCACATCTATATGCATCTAATACACAGTTTTGTTTCTCATCTTGACGTTTATTTTTTCGAAAGAAATTTAGAAACTTGTTTACATTATGCACTAAAATATGTAGTATTTCGAGTTTTATCTTTCATGTACCAAAGTAATCAAATTCGAAAATAATATGACAATAATAAATAATCAACTTATTATCGTATCAATTAAATCTTTATTAAAACAGTGTGTGACAAATTCGCCGAAACAATTCCAATTTCTTCGTTTAACAATTCTGTGCATCGCCTTCAGATCTGTTTGTCTCCACAAATTTTCATTTGATATTGTATGTGCTCTGAGGCAAATATTGACGAAAATTTGATTTTGTGACACGATTTATATTATTTGTAAACTTCCAAGTTTCGTAGCCTACAATAGTACCGATAAAACATAATCAATATACAGAAATAAAACATAAATTTAAAAAGAAATAAAATCAAAAGGGCAAAACATAGAAGAAAGAAAAAAGGGGAAAAATCATCAAAATATTAACGTAACATAATCAGGCAAATAAACATCTAGGTCCACAGAAAACTCTTGTCTATATGGGTCAGAAGTTTTGGGTCACAAAAAAAGAAGAGAAAGAAAGAAATAAAATAAAGAAAATTACCGATAAACAATTAGTTTTGAAGATACGCTAATTTAGGTTATTTTACTTCGTAGAATAAAAATCTTTTATAAATAAAATGCTTACTATAGCAATTCCAAACAAATCTTAAAAATTATCAAATTCTATGATCCATTACATTCAAAAGCATCCCGTTGGCAATGTCAATCCATTTACTTTAGAGATAGATGGTATTATCACTTCATCTATTTTGGTGCCGTTTCCATGTTTTCATTAGTCTCTGATACATATTGTGTATTTGATTCATGTTGTGTACAACACCCAGATCTTACTGCTGAGCGCTTAATGACACCGTTACTTGAGAAGTCTTTGATGTCTATATGAAGTAATATTTTGTGGCATTTGCCACAAATTTTGCAGCCAGTCGTTTTGCATGCACCATGTTGTTGCCTTAAACTATGTATGCATAACATCGTAGTGCCGTATTTACGTATACATTCATCTTTCTGCCCTTGACATTTTTTGCACTTCAGTTTTAGGCTTTGTAACAACAAATGCATACACTCTGTAATCTGTGTTTCAAAAATTTTAAAAATTTATTGTATTTTTCTTGGATTAGATAATGACTGTTCATATAATCTTAGAGTCTTTGTATCGATCTTTTGTGTCATATATTAATAACAATTGAATACTATGTTATATATTATTATTTTTCATAAATTTATAGGAGCCATTGCCTCCTGTGAATTCTTTGACGAACCGTATCTGGCTGACATCTCCATTAAAAACCGAAACAGCTAATCTTGGCAGTTGTACTTTTTGAACCGCTGAAATATTTGTATGAATGTGTTGCTGCATTGTAAGCTGTTCTTTTAGTTTGATGATCGTTTCTTTGTAAACTAACTCCGTGTATACAAATTCATTGTTGACGAAGAAACTTTCATTGTATTCATTGCATCTGATGCATCCGAAAGAATAATTCCAGTGTTGACGAAGTAACTTTCATTGTATTCTGCATCGAATGCTTCCGAAAGGATATCTTCATGTTCAAAGGCATATTTAAACCAATATGTCTCTTAAATGCTGTATATTATGTTGTTGTTTGATTTCGTTCTAGTGCAAAATTGTTGTACTGGCTGGAAAAATTCCTCACTAAAATACTTATATTCTGGATCTTTTTCTATTTTTTGATGTCTCGTTTCAAAATCTGAAAAATGTGCGGTTGTCTTCTCATAACATTCCTTATTTTTTCTTGTCCCGCTTACTTTGTTGAAATGGTTCAGAATGTTTTTAATTAATAGAGCAACTTCTGCCCATCAATGAGTTTTTCATTTAACATCTTGATTGATATACGATGTTGTCATATGTTGATAGCGCCTGTTGGTGTATGAGATGTATGCCAATACTGTTGATATCGCACGTTATTGTATTAGCTGCATGCCAAAATACTGTTGGTATCGCCTGTTTATGTATTGGAACTTAAAACATATATTTTAAATTTTATACTTTTTTTTATTTCCATACATTTCAAAAATGTAAAATTATTATATTTATACTGTCAAAAAATTTGCAGCTGAAAAATATTCAGACTAACACTGTTTTATTAATGCAACCCAATATTTATGCAGTATAAAATGTTCCTGGTACAACCTTGTTTATAAAAAGTACTTTAATATTTAATCATTATTTTTAATTACATGATTAATGTATTTGTTTTTACTATTATTTTTACCTTCTTTAATTAAATTATTATCTGTATCTTTTGAAACAGTTTCACAACTAGATTGGTTTTGTTTTTTTTATGAAACTTTGTGGCTTTTTTATTATTAATATTAATTAATGTACTATCTCGACTTCTTTTATGCGGATTTTTCAAATTGTTAGTATCTACCTTCAAATTACTATCATTTATTTCAAAATTATGTGTCAAAATTTTCAATTCACTTGGCAAATCCATTACTGGTGAATTTATAAATTCAATTTTACTATTTATATCGAGATTTTTTGTTCCTTTATTAATATAACTAATTGTATATGCTGTATACGTAAAGTTTCCTTTTATTAACAATCAAATATGCCAGGGTGACAAATGGAGTGCCCGACTATCATCGAGGTTACTCATCAACCAATATTTACCTCCACGCGGTGTCACCGGCAACTTGATCACGGTATATGTGAGTAATTGCGTGTGATCGAGGTTTAAAAGATGATGCTAATGTTGTGTTTGTCGACTGGTTAAAAGAAAAACGCAACAACAAACTAGGTAGCTGGAGATTTATGCACCTCTAATGAAATATTCAAATGTATGACTCGATAATTATGATTGATCTTATATTTTCCAGTTGGCAAATTTCAATTTCAATGATAACTTTATATTTGATGTTACATGCATATTTGAAACGGCAAATTAACATTGTAATGCTACCCTATGCGCCCTCGAGACGTAAAGGTTCAGATGATGATTATGAAATATTCCACTATTTGTTCAGCATAATATCTATCAATGGTAATTTATTACGTAATCGAAGATTTACATGACGTTTTTGGTACCTATAAATATAATTATTTTTTAATTTTTTATATATTAATTTATATTAAATTGCTTTATATATTTTAGTATGCTTTGTATATATGTATATATATATATTTGAATTGCTTTTATTGTAGAATTCAATCATGTCTGAAGAAGACGATTATAAAACCATATTAGGGAATATTTGCAAAGAAATCACAGAAATTGAAATTAAAATTCAACAACTTAATGAACGCAAAAATCAATTAATTGACCAAAGGCAGCAAATTAAAGATAATGAATTTTTAAAAATATCATTAGAATTAGCCAAAGAAAATTGGGATAAAGGTTTGACAGATTTTCATTGAATAAAATATGTTTTAGTTAAAATTTATATTACTGTTGCAGAATCTTTTCCATGGTCTTCAGATGTTCGTCGCGTTTTAAAAGATATTTTTAAGTTGACACAATTTAGGCAACAACAGCTGAAAACAATAAATGCTATTTTATCAAAAAAGGATGTTTTATTATTAGCTCCAACAGGTTTATTATTAAGTTAACTAAATTTAATATTTACTCGTAAATTTACTATGTAATTAGGAGGTGGTAAAAGCTTGTGTTTTCAATTACCAGCAATAATAAGCAAAGGTTTAACAATTGTTATATCACCTTTAATTGCGTTAATGGAAGATCAAGTTTTGTCTATGAAAAAAATTAATATTGAAGCTGAATTATTATGTTCAACAACTGAGAAGGATCAAAATAATATAATTCTTAAGAAGATGATCGATAAGAATAGTAAGTATTCTTATATTTTGTAATTGTATAAAACATTTGTTAACCATTACGATAGTTGTATCCGAAGATATTTTAATACTAGGTATGCACATACCCTTGATATTGACGATGTCAGGTTGAATAATTTAGGGAAATCTTTTCTGTTGACATACAAAAGTATCCAGACATATGATGTCATCCCACGGCTCATGTAACATGTAACTCAAACCACTTTGTTCATAGCTGTTTCGCCGTTGGTTGTAGCCACAGATTTCTTCAATGAAGTTTCTTAGATACAAGCTGCTTGTGTATTTTTTCTACTTCTAGTTACCATCACCATTGTTACTGATCTATCTTATGGGTAACAACGCTTTCTTCACCTATTTTATGTTTAGATATCATATTTTCATAGACAACTATAATCACCGCCTGGGCAACCAGCATGTAAAGCAGGCGGGAAATTATCTTTCCAAAAAATATAGGTTTTACCTCGTACGTTCGGTGAAATCCAAGTTCCTATGTGTATTCTTTTTGTGCGCAAATATAGTATCACCAATCACAAGGTTACGATTATTTCACATTTATGCAAGAAAGTTCTCCATTATTGCTCAAATCACCTATTCCATATATAACCATAACAGACTCCCAGCCCATATTTTCAGAGCTGACCTTTACATTACCTTCACCCATGCATATGACAATATCCGATCTGTTAATCTCAACAAGACATTGTAAAAGTTAGACTACTTATCATGACTGCTCTATAGGTGCGTAAATATGAACTAATGTTACACATATAACGCTACTCTGTAATCTTTCTATGATTAGTTGATCTGATATTGGCGTCTAGTCGACAAAATTACTCTATGCAACAAACCGATTTCACTAATGTCCTCTATATGACTCGGTTTTCCGAGAAACAAAATCATTTCACCAGATCATTTCATCGAATCTCGCTCAACCCAAGAATATCGAGTTTGTACCTCTTCAATTCTTAACTCATTTGCGCCGCAGTTTCGTTGATTGTTCTAACATTTCTGGTTCCAAATCATGTCATTTACGTTATCGTATTTACGTAGATGCGACTAAATTATTAGTATAAAAATTGATACTTTTATTTGTTTGATTAAAAAAAAAAGTGTTATCTTTCAGGTACCCTTAAATTGCTTTATGTAACACCGGAACGTTTAGCAAAAAGTAAAAGATTTATGACTGCTTTACAAAAATGCTATGTCGGTGAATTACTTAAGTGTATTGCAATTGATGAAGTACATTGTTGCTCACAATGGGGTCATGATTTTAGACCGGATTTCAAGTTTTTAGGTAATTTAAAATCATTATTTCCAAATGTTCCATTACTTGGTGTAACAGCAACGGCAACATCAAATGTGATTGTAGATGTGCAGAAAATGTTAAACATACGCGATTGTTTGATATTTAAAGCACAATTTAATAGGCCAAATTTATATTATCATGTAAGTAGTCAAAGTATGTTAAGTTTATTATAATTACTATTTAGAAAAAATATTAAATATTTTAAATTCAAACTGTCTGAACATTTACTATCAGTATTACTTTATAACACATGACATATTTGTCTTCACCGCTGGTCGTTTGGTTTCTTAATGATATTTCGTCGTCCCGTGTTTTTTATACTGAGTTCGGTTTCTAGTATGTTGAGAATTTTAATTAAAATTATATTCATCATATCATCACACATCATCATATTCATCATCATCATCGTCATCATCAGCATCTCGTCCTTTTTTCTCAACGAACAGCCACTATTTTTTACGATCTATAGCCAGCACCTCTACTTCACTCCAACCCTTTTCATTGATACTAGCCTAATTCGTGACCGTTTACGCAAGCCACAAGTCGTCATCGTAATTCCATCCGATCCGAGACCATTTGTTGACATTTCTTGTGTAATTAAGTATTTCAGCAGTGCAAGATGCAAACCTACAGCTTCCTAGGTTGGTGGAGTTGTTTGTTTATTCCTAATAAGGTGCCCTGTCTGATTAGATGTTAGACCCTTTCGCACATGTAATTTCATCTGTTTGATTAGATGTTAGTATCAAATTACGTTACCGGTGGCCACCATATGTAGGTTGGCCAGGAATTCAATTCATTTCAGTGATTGACAATAAGTCGTCTTCATCCCAATATTTTTAATGTTAATTCTTCATCCTGCCTGCAATTACCAATTAATGATTGTTGATAACATCCGAATTTCTAAAACTGGCGAGAATTTTCGTCGCGAGAATTTCCTTCACTATAATTTTAATATCTATTTGGTTTTTGATATGCACGTCCGGTGATATCCAAATTTCTATGTGCGTTCTTTAATGTACAAATGTCACATTACCGCAAACTTTTTTGTATATGACTACTAACCTATGTTAACCAAGCCAACATTATAGTGTCATCTTTACATAGGACAATATGCGATCTCTATTTCACATAAATGTTGCTGCGATTCTAGTGGAAAAGACTACGCTTTTCAAGACGCTGCACTACTGTGTTTTATATGATTAGGATTTTACTAGGGGGGATATAGTCTTTTTTCTATTTCAATTTCATCAAATCTCGCTCAATTCAATAATATCAACTATGTACATGTTCATTCTATGTAGCGCTAATTTCTTTAGATCAATTATTGTTCTAAAGTTCTAGCAAAATTCGTGTTTTCGAATGAATATCCATAACAAAATGTTTTTAATTGTATAGTGCATTATAAAAAGATTCCTCTAAGTAGAATCGTAAACATATTTGCCGGGTTAGTTTAATATGTAACAGTTTCTTTCTTAATCATCCATCATCTGCACAAAAGTTCTCAATTCTACCGAACTCGTGAAAAACAAAACCGAAATAAAACCATCTAACTTAAACTTATTTTTTCATTTTAATTTCTGAATTTATGTATTACATAAGGTAATGGAAAAACCATCAGAGAAAAATGAAGTTTTCGAATTACTTCAAAATTTATTGAAAACTCGATATAAAGGAAAATCGGGAATAATTTATACATTTTCAATAAAAGATTCGGAAGAAATTGCAAGAGAGCTTAAAAATAGAGGTAATGTATGTAAATAATAAATAGTATTTGACTAAAATTATAGTTTAATAAATATTAGGTATTAAAGTCAGTGCCTATCATGCTAACTTAGACCCAAAACAACGAACCAAAATACATTTAAAATGGCTAGATAATGATATTCAAGTAGTTATTGCAACAGTGGCATTTGGTATGGGTATAAACAAATCCGATGTACGATTTGTTATACATCATACAATTAGTAAAAGTATGGAAAATTTTTATCAAGAAAGCGGTCGTGCTGGACGTGATGGCAAAAGGTGATGTTCTGTTTCAATCATTTTAATTATTATTTAAATTTTAATTCATTTTTTTCATTTATAGTGCCGAATGCATTTTATTATATCGTTTTGCTGATATTTTTAAAGTTACAACTATGATGTTTACTGAATTTACTGGACTTAATAATGCTTACGCTATGATATCATATGGAATAGATGGATCTAAGTAGAATAATTTATTTGTAGTATTGCAATTTTCTGTAATTGTTTCTTGTTGTTACTAGGTGTCGTCGTGATTTATTATCAAAACACTTTTCTGAAGTTTGGAATGATAATGATTGCAATAATATGTGTGATAGATGTATTTCCAAAAAGAAATCACCAACAACAATTGATATATCTAAACATTGCAAAAACTTATATGAAATAATAGAAATGTGTCATAATATGAATATAAAATTAACAGGTTTAAAATTATTAGATTCTTGGTAAGTTTGAAACTCTGACCTCTGAAGTTTTACTAGGAATATTTAGCATTTAATAATGTGTTTGCATGTATCACCATGTATTAGCCACACTAAAACAGAAAATAAGTATTTTCCATTTTATAGAGATTCAACTGTTCTGCTGTACAACATATTACTCATTTTGGACGGTTATCAACTGCCTGTTAATGTCCAATTTTTATATTTTTGAACTGTAAGCACTTATTAACTGTATGTCAACCAGTAATGACTTACGATTTTGAGTATTTGAGTGTTTGAATCTGACCATATTCACAAAATGCCATACAACCTAAATCTTGTGATGGTCATTCGGACTAACATTGAGGAATATAATAAAAAAACGTTTTACTACCAATAAAACCGTAACTCAAGACTTGTCGAAAAATACATTTTCGGATGAAAGGAGGCTAATAACACAACCAAAGTGACACTGCTATGGGTTAAAGAACTTGACATGGCACAGGTAACGAACGCACTGACGAATTGACATGATCGCATGCAGGCAGCCACATATCATTGGCGGAGAAGGTATCTCCGCTGCTAAGTTCGTTGAAATCCGTATTTACAGGATGACTAATATGTTCCAGGTCGTAAAGAGTAGTTGATAATAATTTACTAAGAATCATCTAATGTCGCAGCAACATGTTGAAGCTATTAAAACATTTTAATTAAACTATTGTTCAATTGTGAATACGAGAAGAAAATCATGATTTTCTGGGTATCTATCATATATGCCGATCAAGTAAACCATACAGCGTGCAGTGAATAATTTTGAAAATTTCCATACACTGGGAGAGAAAGCAAAGGCGTCTACGTAGCCAACCGTTAATAATTGAGGCAAAGTGTTGATGAATGTCTGGGCACCTCTTCTCGACTCCGAGCCCAAGAATTGGGAATGTCTCTCAAGGATGTTTATTAAAAGAGGCTCATACAAAATTTGCGTCTCATCCGTATAAAATTTAATTGCGCAAGAACTATAAGAAAAAAAATTGATGGATGTCTAAAACACCATAGCGTTCAGATGAAGTAGTTATGAGAGAAATTTGTTTAGTTGGGAACCACGCAAAAATATTGGGGTTTCCGATTAAACCCCTTTATGAATACTTGGTTTCAAAAATGTGCAACACATTTGTTGTGTTTAGTAAGGTGATGCCGCTCTTTTTATCAAATTGACTATATTGTGATTGAATATTGTAGCATACTAATCAGAAGATTTTAGTTGTTGCACATTTCCGCGAAAAGCTAACCATTCTGGTCCATATCACCTATTTCCTGGACACCCTTTATATATTCCAAATTAATATTGTTCGAGCGAACCATTGCATTAGCGTTTTCCATCAAGATTCCCATCAAGATTCGAGCTAATTAACCATAACATGTATGTTTGTCATCTATTGATACCTATTCAGTTGATGCATTAGTTTGAACAATTTTTACATATTTGACTCTACTCTTCAATCTTAGTTTCTATACGACAAGACTCTGCTTTGGCTTGTTCTTACCAATAACTCGGTCTTCTAGAAAACATATATATAATTCTAGTACAAATATAAACAATTAGAAATTAATTTTATTTATAGGTACCAAAAAGGCAATGTAAATCTTCGATTACCTAATAAATCACCGCCAATTTTCGATAGATATTATGCTGAACAGATAGTGGCATATTTGATTGTTAATAACTATTTAAAAGAAGACTTTACGTATACAGCATATACCACAATTAGTTATATTAATAAAGGAACAAAAAATCTCGATATAAATAGTAAAATTGATTTTATAAATTCACCAGTAATGGATTTGCCAAGTGAATTGAAAATTTTCACACATAATTTTGAAATAAATGATAGTAATTTGAAGGTAGATACTAAAAATTTGAAAAATCCACAGAAGAGAAGTCGAGATAATACATCAATTAATATTAATAATAAAAAAGCCACAAAGGTTCGGAAAAAACAAAACCAATCTAGTTTTGAAACTGTTTCAAACGAAACAGATAATAATTTAATTAAAGAAGATGAAAATGATATTAAAGACACAAATATATGTAATGATGACGTTATTTTACTAAATCAAGATATTGAAATCATCGACCTTGATTAAATATTAAAGTATTTTTAAACTTTATTTGTGTTATGTATTTAATCTCAAAGCGTGTATATATATGCTAATACAGATTCTTAAAAAAATATTGGCATAAGGCTCAACTCTTGTTACATTAATAAATTAAATAAGTTATTTCTACTCATATCATAGCATATTTAGTACATTCAAACTCATAAAAAACCGTGTATATTATGCTCTAATGTTCTAAATTTTACTTGATTCAGAAACGAAAAGGATATCGTTTTTGATGCTCAACAATGTATACATACGAAATTATTGCACATAATATTTGTTTATTAACAATATCATAAATAAATTTCTTTAAATAAAATACGCGTAATACATATGAGGTTGATCAACTACTAGTGTTTGAAATTCATCACGCACGGATTTTATTTCATCCCACATATGATTACGTAGCTAAAAGTGATAAATAAGGATCATATATAAATAACTCAACATAAGAAGGTATAGCATTTATATTGGACAAAAATGTCTAAAATTAAAAAGCGATCAATTCCAATATTTTCTGAAATTTTATGGTAGACCTCCCCAGAAATTTAATAAACACCCGATGAAATGTGTTCAATTTTTTTTGTACCCATTGAAACAACAGCATTTGAAGTTCTGAACTATTGTATTGTCGAATATTTTTGTGAAAATTCATGGATTCGTTATATCATTAGCAGTGATAAGGTATATTTCATTTGCAAATGAATCAATAGCAGTAGATAGATGCGAAATATTTTCTTTGACAGCAATTTGATGATTTTATTTCATCTTTAAAAGATAATGCTGAGCAGTATGGACATTCTGTGCAAAGCTGGTTAACATTTAATATTTCGCAAAATAAAAAAGATTGATAATCGTTTATGGCGCACCTATACCCAACATATCTAATAAAGACCCTATGGAGTATTCCGCTGCAGAAATTTCGCATTGTGGTCACTGAGGTTCCCGATTTTTAACCGATTTTGTTCTGCGATTTTATCTCTATATATATATATACATAGATGTTCACAGGGGGGTAAGGGTAGGGTTTAACACCCCCCCTAAGCTTTTGGAAAATAGGTACCCCCCTCTGAATTTTTGACGATTTTTGTTTTTCATAGATTTTACCCCCCTC
>JANSTX010022172.1:0-15832 GCA_027564355.1 Penthetria funebris
TATATTTGCATTATGCATATTCAATAATTTACCGGGTTCTTTTACTTCTTCTTTTATTTCTTCTTCTACTTCTTCTTCAGGCACACATTTAACTGAACCTTGATCGCAAAGTCTTGGTTGACGAACATTTTGAGGGAAATTACATGTATTAAAGTCAGGATCCCAAATTGTGCCTCCACCGCAAGTAAAATAATAAATTGAAAAAGTTTCACTTGTTCCTGTCCAATCGACACAGCGATAATATCTCATACAATCATCAGGATGGGGAAAGAAGCCAGCAGTATGACATACTATTTCCGATGGTTTTGAATTGCAATTGGGTTTCGATGCAGGTTTCTGACTTATTGGTTTATTACTTTGTGCGCCACTTGCCATCGATGTGGGTTTACTTCCCATAGGTTTTGTAACGGGTGATTTTGTGCTACTTTCCTTAGTTTCTGAGTTCATTTTTGTTGTATGTGAATTTTGTCCACTAGTATTTTCATTAGTATTAATAGTTGCTGATTGTTCTCCACAACCAGATACAGCCGATGCATGATTACAAAGCACTAGGTCATTATCCCAAAACGTTCCCTCAGCGCATTTTTGTTTATATTGTTGAAAACCACCTCTGCCATTTGGTACACATTGATAAAATATACTACAATCATTTGGATCACCCATAAATCCATCACGTGTACATTCTGTCTTTGGTAAAGCCTTAACTTCATTAGTTTTTTTTACCACAAATGGATCATTAAATGATGATTTTGGTAATTTATCATTGTAGTAAGAGTTTCGAGCGGGAATTTTATTTTCTTTAAATTCCGTTGTTTTTGGTATCTCATTATTATAATTCTTATTGGGTATTTCATTTTCCTTAACATTTTTAAACTTCATTTCAGTAGACTTTGGTGGTACCACAAGTAGATCATTAAAAGATGAATTCGGTATTTCATCATTGTCAGAAGGTATTTCATTTTCCTTAAAATTCATTGATTTTGCTTTTGGTGGCATTTTAAAAATATTTCGTATAACATCAGCGTCAATATCATCTATTTTACCACCACATTCATCTCGGCCAGAATTTTCAGGTTCGACACAAACAGTTAATTCCGTTGAAAATACAGTACCAGATTCACATTGAAATTCATAGGTTGTAAAATCGTTTTGTGATGTTTCTATACATCTATAGAATATTTCACAATCGTTCGGGTCTTCATGATAACCTTCTGATGGACAATTAAAAGTGGATATTTCATCACCAGTATCAAGTACTTCTGAAATATTTTATTTTTAAATTAATAGAAAATTTGAATGTTTTAAATTTTATAATTTGTTTGGAAAGAAATGTATGTATGATAAATAATAATATTTTAATTTAAATACTTACCATTATAGTCGTTTGCATTAATTTTTGTAACAAATAATAGTATACAAAGTACACCCCAATAAAGTTGTATTCGCTGCATATTTAGGCTTTCGCTAAATCTGAAAGTGGAATAATAAATAAGTAAGTTAGATCACGATTCTAGCACTGAACATAAATGCACAATGAGAGGTTGTGACGAATTGTGTGATCGAATCCACAATGTATTAAAATTTCTGGCATGGTATTTGGAGTCTGCCGCAATATCTGCCGCATTTTTTGTCATGGCTAAAGCTTGGTGGGGTTTTATATACCAAACTGTTGAATTATTGACATGTTTAATCGAACAACTATAATTGATCATATATTGATTTTAAATCTGGAAATCTTAATTTTTGATTATTTGGGTAGACAGAGTTTGATGTTACTTGCATATTTATAACGGAGGCTTTGTATCTGTCGTCCTTTGTATTCATGTCATGTAAACGGGCAATATGTCCAACGCCTTCTCACAGCCAAGAGAAGCGACAATGGTTAGTTGATTGCACACTGATGAAATTACCGTGTTTAGCCATGTTTAGCCATGATAACTTTAGATTACTTTGAGATGACAGCATGAAATTTTGCAGTTATAATTTTTAGCTAATTTATGGCCGTAAGTGCGAAGATAAGTAAACATTGGAGTACTCCTTAAAATACTTCTCATACAAACTGTTCACTTCTTTTAGATTAAAATACGTTATATTATACACACACGCTTGAAATTTTACATAAAGTAATGTTATTATAATTGCTTTATTTATATATGAAAATTTTAACTTAATCGGATTACTATCTTTCACTAGGGTACCTCCCATGTGTACTTATTAGTCCTTATATACGTGAATTGATATATTTATGACTGCTCGCTTGCAACCTCCGTGCTATAATCATATAGGTAATATTGAGTCAACAAAATATTTATATGTAGAAAGTTTCCAATAGTTGATGGTCTCACAAATGAGACCCATCTAAAGACCTATAAAAATAGCATTGGTATATTATATTATAGTGTATTGCCGTTGGCATAGCCACTGCTTCTTTCCTGATACAACACTTACAGGTTTTGGTTATTGCTTATTTTTTTTTTTTTTGGTTCAGTCCTAATGTGATCTAACCATTATCTTACAGAAAATATTATATATTATATTACATTAATATTAATATGAGTCCTCAGTATGTCATTTATTTAGTAATACATCAAATTGCTAAAATGATCTATACCCAAGCTATTGGATTCATCAAAATCTATTATTCAGTTATGCTGTATTTTTGAGTGCGTTTTTTTGTCACGAATTTTAGATAATTTTTTGAAATTTCAAACTATCCTGATTGATTATACAATATAATAAGAATGTAAATACAGTATAAAACCCATTAATTATAATTGCTTAATTAATTATTATTTTTTTTATATCAGAGTCAAATCCAAATAATTCCATGATATAAAATGAAATAGGCACAAAGTTAGCATATTGATGATTACGTAATTGTTTATATCATCCTTTTGAATGAAAAGTAACACATTTCAAATAACTGCTTTATTATCAGTAGTCAAGTCAGTATCTGCGTGGTCTAGTTGAATAAATTAAATAAAAAAGAAAGACATTTGACCCAAAATCTCGAAAAAAATTGACTAAAAACCTGAATTCGCAATTAAAATATTTGCAAAAAAAGGAAATAATTTTTTTTTTTTGAATATTTAAAAGTTGCGCCATACATGCGTTACATTTAAAATTCTACCGATTTACATAAAATCTCAATATATACGCGGGTACACCTTACGACTATTCTTTTATACATTCAACTAAAATTATGATACAAATCACGAATCATAGTTTTTAACTTCACAGTTAATAAGAAAACATACATACATAATATAACATTTATTATCTGTTTAGTGTTTATATAATATGTGTCTTACCGTTAAAAATCATCAAAACAAACCACTTTCACCTTGACCGTGAACAGGAATTAACAATAATGACATTGTTTTTCGAATTTTGTGATAAATAACTTGTTTTGAGGGAAAAAAAAACGCGGAAGATTTAAAATTATATATACATATGAGTATATATATACGCTTATCAATTACAAATTTATGCTAATTTGTTGACATTAAATATGCAAAAAAGTATACTTTTTTCTCATATTAACAGTAAAATAATTGACTATTATATCATATGATACATGGATACATATCATATATCTCGTATAGATACCTGTTTTAATTAGTGATTTTGTGAAATTTTAATAGGTACCTTGAACTACAAGCCAACAATAATTAATATTCTTTTTGACAAAGTATCTCAACATTTTAATATCGTAAAATTAATTCAGTGATGAGTAATAATTTTACTATTTTATTGTGCTTTGATCATCATAGGTCAGTTCCGAAAAATTATAAATAAAAATGATGATCATAGGTCGTATTAAATATGGTATAACAAATATCCGGACATACAAATACTATTTTACTACTTCATTGTCGTGATATTGTAGTGCGAACTAATAACTCAATAACAAATTGTGTACATTTTACGATTTAATCAAAGTAAAAGCAGATCACATTCCACTATAATCAGTAGGTACTGATGTATAAACCAAGTGAACGTACTGTTTTAGATGATATATAATTATACAGTTTTGCAACCTCATTGCCCCGATATAGTGTAGTGTGTTGAGCAAAAAAGCGTTTTTGTATTCTGTAAATTTTAATTACGTACGAATTCAATTAGGTTAAAAGTGGTACGCATTATGTGAATTATGTGTACCAATTTAAAATTGATATAGTTTATGTAATCCAGCAAAATCTTTACGATTGAAACAATGTAATTTCATTCGATGATGACATTCATTGGAAGCATTACTGGAACTTGCTGAATCAGTAGGAGTTGATCACATAACTGATGATGCTAAATGTTTTAAAGCATTAGGCATGATTCAATGACGTCGTACGGCGTTTTATCACGTGTGGACAGCTGCTCCAATGGGAGATAGGAATAGACGTTTTTGCATCGTATCGTGATTGGTGACGAAAAGTGTTACATGCATATTATAAAAGGCAAATGAACATCGTAATGCACCGTATGCGCTTTGAGGCGTTAATCTTAAGATTACTCTGACCTAGAAAACTAATCTTGAGGATCTTTTATGAACACCAATTCCTAATATAATTGTTGTATGTAACAGATCGAATACATTAATATGCCAATATTTTTCATAAACATTTACATTGATCTGCTGCAACCCGACTTATGTGTACTATGCACCATAAATCGGAAACATTTCGTTTTCAATTAATCATAGATGTTCATATAACATTTCCTGATGGATGAACCGAATATGACATACTAATATTGCCATCGTATTATTAATAATAGTGCCATCGTATTTCTAAACGATGCCCATTGTGATATTATAGATCACATTTATTTATTTATATTTGTCCGACTGTATAACCAATCGTTTATTATTCCAATACAGTGCATAAGAAACATCAATTTATTGGCATCAATTAATATATTCCTACAAAATATCATACCGTGAACTTAATATACATGTTTATAATTAATAAAATTTTTAAATTTTTGGTGTTAACAGCATGCACCTACTCGTAAGACGTTATTTGTAAATTGTAGTAAGGTATGTGAAGTTATGTTCAATAAAATTAATTAAAAGTCAATATGGATTTACTATATATATTGTATATAAATACATATTCACTAATGAGCTGTACAAGTTTACAATTCCCTTATTAGCATTCTCAGGGCACGTAGGAAGATACCAATCTACACATACTTTAGAATGTGTAAAGATGATTATGCTAAAAGTGTGCATAATTGTATTCTGGTTATTAGCCATTTAATCTCATTTATAAATTTGATGAATAAATAAAATTTCCTATTTGATGTAACAAAATAGTAGAATACAATATTTGGTATTATTTTTGCATTTGAATTAAATTACATCATCATTAATAAGATAGTTACTACGCTATTTTTTCTTTCTTTTACAGAAAATTTACTTTAAAAGTGGGTTAGAAAAGAAATTGAGATAATATCACATATATTCTAAGAAATCTATATTCTGAGAAATAGTGTATTCCAATAATATTTAGATTAATGAAACTACTAATATCGTAGTATATGCCACTACCTGACACATGAACATGTTATGGTCAATACTTATAAACTGCAAGCACGATTGAGGGATAATAACAAACACTGGTATTATACTGTATTTTCTATTATTATAATTCCAGTCAAGTTGATTGAAATCCTGTTTATCACCTCAACATCTTGCAGTCTTCACAGACTTTTGTTTCGTATCACTGTGTGAAATATACTGTGAAACATATAGTTGAGCGGTAAATTAAAAGCTACCTATTAGTTGGTGAGTTGTAAATTCACCAATGCCACAAACAAGGCATTATAACGTGAAAAGTATAACCAAGTTTTCCGTCCTGAAAGACTTTTACGAACTTCATGTTTTGCTTTTAATGTATGCTACATAGTTTAGAAAATGTATCGACAGAAAGAACCTATAAACATTGCCATCGAATATATAATCAACAGATAGTGAAAGCGAAGATAACTGAACGTGTATTTAGTATTAACTTATTGTATTGACTTAATTTCCACATATTTGGCAGTAAAATAAAACGCTCAAAATTCAAATCAATTGGTATTGTATGTCACAAAATATAGAATTAAATACGACATTAATATGGCAGTAGTCATTTTATGTCGCATTTGACGTATAACAAATGATTATTGGCAATTCATCGTCATGATATTTTTGATTTTTATTTAAAACGACGCGTATCAAATTCACCATTATTTTTGGACGTCCTCGTCATTTATTAATCTGAAAACTCAAATGTTTTAAATTGTATTTGTATCGAGATTTATGTAGGAGTTGATAAGACTATATGTATTTCGAATAGAATCACTTTCTTATTGGTACACTCGTTTCCATTTCGTCAATAAATAATTTAGTTATATGTATTAAAATTTTTATTTTGAACCAAATACAATGCTAAGCGATTCTTTGTTGTGAATTTGGTCGAACTTTATGACACTGAAAACGATTATAGTCCGACACTGATACATCCATTTAATAACATGCTATTGATTGTATTTTCAATTGAAAACAACATGTTAAAGAACGGTTGTAATTTTTAAAATTCAGAATAAATTTGCATTTAAATGCACACATTTCCGTTTTATCTATGGTTAATTATTATAAAGGATATGGTCGGGTGGTCTTATAAAGGATATGGTCGGGTGGTCTTATACGGAATTAATAAATTTTTAACATTGTTTAATTTTTTAAAAAAAAGTGTCCTTTAAGTATACAATAACATTGAATATTTTATATAGGATCTTAATTTTAATCTTTATTATTTTCATGTAAAATGAGAATAAATGTGGAAATAACTTTCCAAACGGTGAGTTTCTAAAAAAAAATCTGTGTTCATTATAAAACACGTTGAAATCTTTTTATTTGTTCCAAAAGGATATCAAGATCAAATGATATTGACTTCATTCACGATCGATTGGAGATTAATACCAGGAACTTATCTTCAAAGAAACAGTAACACCTGAAACTATTCAATGGACTTGATGCTGCTGAATTATGTATTTTGAATTCATTTTAGACATGACACTCGTGCTATATGGCAATCGATTGAATCAATTTATTTGATTAATTTATGCAAAACATCTTTGTCACATTCGATAGTTGTCATTAAATATTTAATGTTTTATTAATATTTTCTTTATTGGTATATTAATTTTAAAAACAAATTAATTAAAAGTCATTAAGCAATTTGATAAAGTTATTTCCATATTATGTTTTATTTTTTATTTTATTTTTTTTTTTTTAAATTTATATCAAATTTACATAAGAAATAAATTAATTTAACAAATATAGAGTAGACTTAATTGTAAATTTTCAAAAAAAAAAAAAAACAAATTTTTAAATATTAATTTTCAATCTGCCCATTATTTTAAAATGGCAATTAACACAACATATTTTTAATTTTTCTGTCCTTGATAGAGTTTATGGTATATGTTTTGTTACAAAAATCCTTCACAAATAATTTTCCTATTGTAAAGTTAAATTTGTTTAAAACACAACAAACAATATTTAAATTAGTACATAATTTTTTAATAATTTAAATGATGTTTTCTTAATTGTATCGGGTCTATACTAGTTTTTATAATGCTATCAAATATTGTTGAATTCATTTAAAAGATTATACTTCCTATTTCCTATTTCCTTTACCTTGACGATTTTGATATTTAAATATATTTATTAATTAGTAAATTTTAATGTATAATAAAATAAAAAATTCTCACATATATAACACAGATTAAAATTACATTTGAAATTTAGATTAACAAATTTAAATATCGATTTAAGATACGAATACGGGCAACATCAGTAATTGTTAAAATAACACCCGCGTCATTACAAAAGAAAAAATAAAAAAAAAATCTAATACTGGATTAGTTGGACGGTTAAATTCGTGAACTCACTCAAAAACTACGAAAACCGTATTTTTAAACGTTGCGATAGAGGACTATTTAGATTCGATGAACCTAATAATTATAGACTTAAACATACATTGTTGTATGTAAGACATATAGAGAGAATATGTAGAAATTTGCTAACTTTCACTCGTCAGCAAAGCTATGCTGACTTGGGTTTGGTCTATAATCGTAAAGAAATATGAATATAATACAAGGAACGCAAACTTAATATAATGATATACCTTAACGTATCAATTCTGATTAAAATTTTATATTGTATACGATACCGAAACATAACGATTCAAACAAAATAACGAAAATAACTTAACTTAACGATTTTGTGAATTGTTGTTGATACTAAACCGTAGTACGCTGTAGTCTTTCGGGTTGATCAAAAAAATTAAATATCGTATAAATTTGAATTTAAGACAAGTCTGCTATTTAACTATGGCTTACCCAATATTTACAATTTAATTGATTACAAGTGATTTCGTTTTTTTTTACATTTTTTATGGAAAATAATTTATAGCGCAGACACATACCTATACCCGATTCAGTCATAGTAACGTAATTTAATGATTTAAGACATTATGCAACGTTTCAAAATAACTTAACGATTGGAAACGTTATGTCATCCCGCGTTTAGCGTTTTACATAATAAATGATCTTTAAATTTATAATAATTAAATTAAATGGAGCTCTATTTTATATAACTAGTTTTATTATTAGTGACGAATAGAGTTTTATTTTTAGTGACGAATAGGGTATTCAATTCTACACTATACATCCGCACTAGATCATATTACGATATATATTAATATAAAAACCTACATGATCGAGATCATAGTCAATCACGATATTTACAATATTTTTCGATTTGCATGTAAAATGCACGCATAATGTGAAATTAATGTATCGTAATATTAACAATGTTTATTGATAAATGATTATGCAAAAGGATAGACAAGGGAAGAAAAATTAAATTCTCTAAAATAGTGTTGAGACAATGGGTTTTGATCTAATAAATAAAATTGATAATTAATAATCAATGAAAATAGATTCTATAACGGAATCAATTATATTGATATTTATTTGATTTACCATAAAATTATTGAAATTTAATTTGTATTTTTCCAAAAATTAAATTTTAAACTAAACAATTTTAAAAAAATGAAATGAATAAAGTTTTAAAATAAATGGTATTTAAAATTAACGTCCACTTCCACGTTTTTCCAAATTTTAAACATGTGTTTGAATTATTTAGACATTTTTTCAAGCCAATTTTTCAATTGAAAATATTTCATTAAATTCTGGTATCATGAAACAAAATTCGAACTGATTACGATGTACTGAACAACTTACAGTGTCTAGATAAATTCCGACTTTAAAATTAAGCATTTGAAAACTTATTTGAATAACTTACTCAAATTCATTCAAATGTGGAGCCGAACATATATTGTACATCTTCGATTTATACTTAATGTTTGTGTATGATGTAACGAAATACTAAAATATGTTTTTAATGTATACAACAGCCTGCAGCGATAAATTAATTGATTAATGCGACGAGTTTTGAGAATTAACTAAAAACCGTTTGTCCTGTTAGCAATAGATTTTACTTTCATTAAAAAATTTCATTTTCAGTAACAAATACGTAATTAGAGGTTTTTATTTAGATTTCAATTTCTATTCTCCTTAATTTATCTAAAATAATTCATATTTAGTGGCATTTTGTTAAAAAGAAACGTTGAATTCAAAATATGATATCATTTTTTAAGCAGATTTTTTTATTGTTAAATTTTGTAATCAATTAATATTTAGTCTAGAAATTTTGTTATGGATTTTTTATTGGATTTGAATTATTGGATAATAATTTTTCAACTGAAAATGGACATCTAATTCCCATATAACTATATTGTTTCTTTTCTATAAATAAATACATGCCAATTTTTTTAAATACTTAATGATGATTTTTAAAACCTCTACATTATACCATTTCAATTTTTGGTTTTTTTTTTCCGGTAAGGTCTGTGGGATGATAAACCATTAAAAAAAGCATTTCACTAAATAATTTCGTTACTAATAAATAACAAATCATGCAATTTCTTAATGTTATAATGAACTCTTCTTATAACAATTTAAACATAGGCACACTTATATATTATACAACGTATGACAATCATTTTATTGATGCACTTATATATATATATATTTATTTAGCGCAATTTTTGAAAAGGCAGTTACTGAATAATATACTAACACATTAAAATAATTACGAAAGTTAACTATAATTAATATTCGAATTAATAAATAAAATATATCACATTAATTAAAAATATGGACTACATGGTGCCAATTACTTCATATTTTAAAAATTTAATGATTTTCTTCAAATAAGTCAATAAACTGTATTAGTTATAACTGTAAAATAGTGTATTTGTTAAGGGATGTTCTCTTGAAAGTTAGTAATTCTTCAGTAGCAAATATTGAAACTTTGTTTTTAATTAAATATTTAGTGTAGTCAATAAAAATCATCTTTAAATATGTAAATATCTAATACATTAAAAAATGGAAAGATAATTAGTGGTCACGCTCTTATCTAAACGAGTAGGAATACAACGAGTGATATGAAATGATTCCATTTTTTATTCCTGAATGCAAATACATTAATGTTCAAATTCTATTGAACCGTTTAATATCGTGTTAAAAAATTTGAACCGCAGTTATACCCAAATACGAACAAGCATAATTTGTATATATTTTGAAAATAAAATTTTAGTAATGTTTTAACAGCTTAAATAGAATAGGTATAATAAATTAGCAATACGACAATTAGTTGTATATAAAAGAATCGCATTTAAATGGCGAATTAAGATATAATATCTTAAAATAACTGTTATAAAATATGTAATAGAAATACTAACAATATAATAAATATAGTTTTAAAAAACCGTCAGAAATTTAATACATTCAATATTCTGCCATAAAATTCATAAACTTTTAATATCATATTCATACATTAATATATTAATAAAAATATTTAAATAAAATATAAATTTTAAAGATAATGAATATATTGAAAAATTTTGATAAAATATGTCTGTATTTCGAAAAAAAATCAACGTTTTGCAAACGGCTATTAGAACTCAACTGGCAACGAATATGGAGTGACTATATCATCGAGATTACTCAACCAATCTTCACCTCCACGCGGTGTCAGCGGTATCATGTTCATGTTATATGTAAGTAATGGCGTGTAACCTAGTTTGAAAAGATAGTGGTAATGCCTATAAAATCAACAATATACCACTCTAATTATAATTGATCTTATATTTTCTAGTTATGCAAATTTCAGTTATAGTTGTCTGACTTTAGGTTTGTTGTTACATCCAGTTTTGAAAAGGCAAATTAAAATCGAAATGCCGCCATATGTTTTTATATAGTAAGAAAGTTATAAATAAAAAAAAAAAACAATTTTTAAAACTCTGATTAATAAACTTTACCCCAGAAACATAACAGAAGCTATTTCTTTGCCAAAACTAAAACGAAATTATTACTAAAAATTTAAACAAATGTATTTTATATGAAAGTGATTTATACGCTGCATTGAAGCGATTTTTAAAAGAAATTAAAATTCTATTAATCAACAAGCAGATAATTTGTAGTTTAAAAACATAAATAACTAGTAAATCAACAAAATATTTAAAATACAATAAAATGAATAAACATTTTGTAAATATATTTTTCAAAACAGATTTTTGACCTTTAATCGCAACGCTTCACTTTGGCAACAATTTCTATTTATTGTATTATACATCATGGACTATTAAGATTGAATAGTAAATTTAATTTAAAACAACCTTTTTGGAAAGCTATTTACTTAGTGGTTGTTAAAAACATATTTGAAATTAAATATTAACGATTGCTTTTGCATAATGGCTATATTATTTTTCAAAATATTCACATTTAAAATCATTAGGCATTAATTATAGTAGATACATATTATACATTATTTTGATAATTTAAAAAATTTTTTTTTTAATAAATCACAAATTTTTTGTGATTCAAAATCTTTTAAAAGAATTTTTCGAAGCAGAAAATTAAATTAAAAAAATATAGTTTTTTCAATAATTATTGAACTTCAAATAGTTGCTTAATAGATTTTAATTGGTTAATGATAAAAAATATGCGATTAAATTTATTATTTATTTTTTTAAAAACGAGGAATTATATTTTTTAAAAAATAACAAAATTAATGTTCTTAATTTAAATTCAAAATTGATTGTGTTTTATGAAGAATACTTTTATTGTTTAGTATTGATGATTTGGTCGTTCATTAAAATGAATCGAGAAATAAGTTTTTCGAATTCAAAACTTTAAGAACATGCAGTAGTAGCTATAATTTAATAATTTTATTATCAGTTACGACAAATTTTATATCGATTTCAAAGATTTCAATACATCCGTTCTGTAATATTCAAATTTTTTATTCCGTTCCTAATTTACTTTTGTGTTTAAGCAGTAAACAAAATGAAATTATTATCAATAAAATATAATACATGAAATTATTATCAAACTCGAATAAAGTTTTTTTAAAACAAAAGAAACCCATTTTTTTAAAACATAAATACTTAATATGTGTTTTTCTGTTTATTATAACTACCTCCATGTAATTATTTCTTATTAACATGACATGTGACTATCTGTAGATGAGAGTACATTAAATTATAAAATTTTATGAATTAAAATCAAATTAGTTGAAATTTAAGACATTAGCGATTTGTTCGATCATTACTTTAAAGACATTAAAATTACTTTTTATATCTTATATTTATCATATATGACTTGTAAATAAAACTTAAAATATGTAAAATTAACAGAATCCTTCAATTAATGAAATTTGAATTTGAATTATTTTTTTAAAATAACGCTTTTATTTAGATCCGTTTTTATATAAATCATAAATATTTGCATATTGTATTGAAAATACAAAAAAAAAAATGTTTATGCGTGTGAAGTATAAAATTATAAGAATTTTTTTAATATAATTTTTTTTTTTTAATCATTACACTAAATTGAATTACACCAAAATTACAACAAATAACACCAATTTAACTGATAATAATCAACAATTTAAAAATGAAATGGATATAATGATTCACATCCTACACTATAATTAAATTCATAACGGACAATGGGCATATTCGTAACGGATGATGCTCTTTCATTTATGATTTAAATTTTTTTATATTTGCATATAAAATTATAGTGTAAATATTAAGTATAATGTATATGTACTTACCCTGCAATAAAAATGCAATCACAATATTTACTTAAACTATAACTTAAACGGTTTAAAACAACACATTTGCAGTATGAAATATTACAATGTAAAGAAGCGGTATTCAAAAGTTAAAAAAAAAAAACCACCACTTAACTGTGACTACACAAATTAATAAATTGTACAATATTAAACAATATTATAATTATTATTTTAAAAACAATTTCTTTTTATTATCTATACGAAAAGATTCCAGAAATTCACTTAAGTAGTTTTAAAAGTTTTATGGTATATCTTTTTGAAAACAAAAAAAAAATGATAATTACAATTTTACTATTTTTATCAGTTAAATATTATGCTAATTACCATATATATTTAAAAATAAAAAAAAAAAATTTAACATTAAGTTATGATTCTTTTAAATTTTCAAATACCATCTACTTGTGGTATGTTATTTGTGTTTCGTTGTCCGTTGTCAATTAAATTATCTTCATTTAAAAAATTCGAATGTTTTCTATCGGCGACGGGTGCAAAAAATGTGATTTTTAAAAAAAAAATCAACCGTTTTTATTCAATAAATTGTCTTTTATAATAAAATAAATAAAATATTTAAAAAAAAGTCTTAAACAGTAAAGAAACTTGTTTGTGATGTATAACTACCACATCGCGGTACTGACCACTAACAAGTACTGCTAAATCTATAATTGCCACAGGTTCTTATACCTTCTGCATGGTTTTCATCTTCGCATCTTTAATTTGTTTTTATTTTTTTTTTATTTAAATTTTATATATAAAACTAAATTTTCTTCATTGATACAAAAATTGATGATACTATTTTCGCATCACAGCATAAATAAACACCTAAGAATTTTTCTTAATTTATTCAAATTAATAACATAAAAATGAGACAAGAAAAAAACAAAAAATTATCAATGGTTTATGTCCTTCTGCAACTAATTTAATTAATCAAAAAAAAAAAAAATTTGTATAGAACTTTGTTTACATTTAAATTTATCAACTTTTTAGGCAGTTTTATTGATAATTTTGTATGTAGTTATATGGTTAATAGCGACGATATTCGTTTACTATTAATTATGCATTTTTATGTTAATTACAATCAATTATCAATCGGATATGAGATAATAATTTATAGTGAAAATTTAATTATATTATACTCTTTCCTTATTGAAGTGCGGAACTAGAGTTCATGACATTTACAAACTGCACAATAAAATTGTTAAATTACTTTCCTTTATCATCAATATCATCTAGACCTTAATTTCATGTGGTAGAATAGGGTGAATTAATGTATGACAGTTCCACAGTCACTTTCTCTTAATATACCTGTTTATCGCCAACAGATCTGTCTGAGCCACATTGTAAATCGTCATGAACCAAATTTCACAGCAAAACATTTATGTTGTTTAAACGATACGCAATTTACAAATTTTAAAAAATATAAAAATAAAAGAAATATGCTACTTGATTCAGAATACTAAATATTTGCCAGGCCTTCTGGATATGCAGAACCTTTATTTCAGCACCACTCATTATCATTATCTAGAGTATCACTCCACGTGGCAGTATATATGTCATAAATGAATCCAGCCATTGTACACGAACTTCATCACCAATCACTGTTACCAAACTATTTAATGTCAAATGGTCGCCTCAGTGTATCGCCGATCCCATTCCACAAGATTTGCCTCCACGAATTCTCATTTGATATTTTATTTGGTCAGAAAATTTAAAGTAAGCACCTCTTTAAGAAAAATTGAATTTATGACTCTATGCTATTTGTCACAAACTTTAGATTTTTTTAAATTTGCAATAGTACCGTCACACTCTATCCAACATACAAATATTTGTCGATTCTTATGTATACGGAACTTGACATCTATTTCAGCACCACCATCAATTGCAAAAACACTAAATGTTGTCATTCATGTAATTCTTCTTTTTTTTTTCGTCATTGACCTTAAGTGAACGGATCATAGACATCCAATAGAAATAATCTTCATTAGTTTCGTCTTTAAAACATTAGTCTTTAGATCGACTTGTGAGTTGTGTCGCTCCAATTTGACTCTAATGTATGACTCTGTTTGCGTTTACACACAAATTTCATCAACAAAAACACCATTTGCTACAATATGGTTTAGTGTCAGCGTTAATCATTATCAAGTCCAAAACGCTCACCAGTGGTGATGATAGAGATCCCTGCATATCTGGATTTACAAAAAAATTGAATTTTCACCGAGGTTAGTATATGTGCGTAATGGCATGTGATCGAAGGTAAAACATATCTAACAATAAATTACGTAACTGGCAATTTATATACACCAATTTTCTGAATATTTCAAATGTATGTACGGACTGATTATAAATGATGTTATAATTTAAAATAAATTTCAATTAAAGTTGTTTGATTTCACATTTGATGTGAGATGAATGTTAGAATTGTCAAATTAACATCATAATGTCACCTTATGCACGATTGAGACGTGAAGATTAAGATGAGATGATATACATAAAACGAGAGAAATATACAATAATTGGCATCGCCAATTATTGTAGACCCTGGGAATTGTTTAACGGATCACAACATAATATATAAGTATTTATTAA
>JANSTX010022183.1:0-15830 GCA_027564355.1 Penthetria funebris
TTCGCTATTTCGCTATATTTATACTCCATTCGCTAGAAATGCGCATATAAAATGCGTATATAACATATTTTTTTATTATTTTATAACATTTTAAACTAACGCATGCTCTTCTGGTACGATTTTTCAATTCTGACAGGTACAATTTTATTTTTACTATTCGATGAATGCGCGATATGTCACATTGTTTGTTTTTGTTTTTCTTTACCACCAAAATGTAAAATAAAAATATTTAAATGACATTTTTATTGTATATTTATTTAATTATTTTGAAATAAAATGTAATCTTTATTATTATGTAATAAAAAATTAATTTGTGTTTGTATGAAAGATTGTCTAAAAGATTGCTAATAAATTCATAGTTTTGTATACATAAACAAAAAAAAAATTCTATTTACAAGTGAATCGTCAACAAAAAAATTGAACAAATAAATTAAAAAGAAGACAAAAATACCAAATATCCCTTAACGATGGCTGTAGTTATATTATATTCATTAACAAAAGAAATATATTCTGTATTGCGTTATTAAAACTAATGAAATTTATGTGAATATTTCTAACTTCATTAAAAAGCATTATCAATTCTATCAATAATATACTCTTCAATCAACATTAGCTAGAAAATGGCAACAAATTATATTAACTCGTCATTCTTACATCTGTATAGTAAAGCAACTGGTCAAGGAGTAAACTGCACGTAAATTATTATGACGAATGGAGTGGTAGAATATCATCGACGTTAATCAACCAATCTTTACCTCCACACGGTGTCACCGGTAACTGGATTACGGTATATGTCAGTAATGACGTGTGATTGAGGCTAAAAACATTGTGCTAATGTCGTGGTTGTCAACTGCTTGAAAAAAAACAACTCGATAACAAACTAGATAGTTATGAAGATTTATGCACCACTCTACTGAAATATTCCAAATGTATATCTGGATAATTATGAGTGATCCTATATTTTCCAGTTGGCAATTATAATTATTTGAGTTTACATTTGATGTTGTATCCACTTATAAAAAAAATCTCTTATCATAATCACATTGATAAAATCGTTGATTGTTTGAATACGTAAAATATACAGCCGAATTGATACGATAATGCTTATTGTTATTATTACTATTATTGTTATCTGGACTAACGAAAATATCCAGTAAATGTGTTTATGATACTAAAAATTGTCAGATAAAATTTAATACTATCTCTGACGCAAGAAACAAAACTATATTTTTCAGAATGTACGCAACCATGTTCATCATCTCGGTCTGTACACCATATTGGTATATAATGGGTGGCACTACAATAGTTATTTTTCAACACATATCAAATATGTTAATGCAAATAAATTATAGTATTGAGATTTCCCAACTGAAAAGTATATAGAAAAGATACAATCGCATGCAAGACATTTACGTATATTGTGATCATACGTTTGCGATGACATTACGATAGCAGGATTTAATAACCTATTAGATGTTAATCGATCAATTTGCAATAAGCAACAGCTAGATCGAGTAATGTGTAAGATGTTAATAAGCCACAGCAAAAAGTCAACAATTCCATAGGGATATAAATGCCAATGTTTCTCGGATGGTTTCAACAATAATGACTAGAAGGAATGAAAAAATGATAATCAAGAAATATGTTGCTCGGTTAACTCGTATTTCTGTAAATTACTAAAAAAAATCCAACGGCACACGGGTTCATTGTTGTTTGTTACCGAGACAGGTGTCCATTATGTATTTGTATTTATTCATAAGAACATATACGATAGTATGTGTTCCACACATGAATTATTGAAACAAAATGCATTAACACTTAATATGATTCCTAAATATCTTTATTTTCAGAATTCAGAGAATTTCGTTTATATGATATGGTCATGATGATGAGTTGTATACCACGTTCTTCAAATGTGCCAAGAAACTATTTGAAGGTTACTCTTAATGCACATACAGGATATTCAGGACCAAAATAATTCGTCCCATTGAATAATAAATATTGTTTAAGTTGATATAAAATTCATTCATGCTTATAAAAGAAAATGTTCCCCCTTTTTGAAATTTCCCTTAGGATAATAATTGCGCAATCGCCACCCCTAATTTTCATGAAAATTAATGATGGTCTTGAATCGATTGATCCCCATAAGAGGAAGAAAACATATTGCTTTGCACACACGACAGTGTAAAGTGCAACAGACTCGAGTTCGGTAAGCATCGAACGGAAAACAAATTTACTTATTGAATTTTCATTTGGAAATTGTTTATTGAAAATGTTTTATTTTATGAATTAAATAATTCCAAATTGGATTAAATGGAAATTTACACACAGTTCATTGCAAAAAACAAAAAAAAAATCGTGTATACTTAGTGATATTATGGTATAGTTTTTGGTGTATATTTAAAGTTATTACAAATGAATTTAAATGTAAAACTTATTAATAATATGATAAGCTTAAGGTTTACAATTCAATAATGGCTAAACGGATACCATTCAATGTAGTCTTTGCATCAGGTAAATACCTAAACAATTTTCTTATGTTAAAGGAAAATTGCTTAAATAATTTAAGAGATAAAATGTTGTTATGTCATCGTTATTCTAATATTAGTGGAAACTTCGATAAATCAATATTTTGTCTGATTATAAATTAAACATTTATAATTAATTCCTTACATCGTACTCAAATAAATAGTACATATATAAGTATATATGCCTATATATATATATATTAGGTTGCAAAATACTTGATATTGAAATGAATATCCGTTTAAAATTAATAATAGTTTTTATAGAAACCTAAATAAACATCTTGTCTTCTTGGGGATTTGAAAAGGATATTTATAGGTTAAACGTATCATAAGATTAATTATACTAATGTAAAATAAGAACAAGGAGCTATACATTCGTATAATGTTAATTTAAATTGCGATATTATCTGTGCAGGATATACGTACAAATTTTAAGGATTGGTTAAATTGTTTACTAAAATAAGTTTTAATAGTGTTTTGGAAACTTAATCCTTACAATATACATATATTAAAAACATTCTTTGGTGAATTATTGAAAATCAACCGATCTCGATCAGTATTAGGGTGAATAGATGCAAAAAAAAAAAAAACTGCATACACATAATGTGACAACATTATCGAATCTATTTTTGTTCATTTTATAAAGTGAAATCTCCATAATGTGTGTTTAAATAAACTTGTTAAATTGTAACTTAAAGAGTGTCATCCTTTTAGCGTAGCCTATAAAATCTGCGACAATCAGTTCAAACAAATGGTTTTAGACAATCCGTTGACGGTTAATAGTACGTAGTATATATGGTATAGCCAAGGGTCTAACAGATAATCTATATTCAAAATAGCCCATATCTATGGCAATCGAATAACGAAAGCACTGCAGTAAACAGACTTTAGAATCAGAAAGTACTCTATCACTATATTTTGTTATAATCTCAAATTTGTCCACATCACAACATTACGTGAGGAACTTAATATGAATTTAAACTGAGTATAATTTAGGGGACTAAGTGTATCCATTCATTTGATTACAAAAAACGTATATTCTTCACAGTGTAAAGTGATACTGCCTATGAATTTCAAATTATAATTACGACTAATACAAAACTATAATTTAAACATGGGTTTAATATCTGCAACTTGCATATATTTTAGAGACAAAATGAATGAAATAAACAAATAGATGAGGTAGAAAATTACAATATTTGGAAAGTTATGGATGGTACTGAAACAGATGTAAGGAGTTTCTGCATACGTAAGATTTGGAAAATGATATTGGTATAATGAATAGAGTCTACCAGTTATCGAAAATTTCAAAGAAGTTGCCTTAAATTTAAAACTAATTGTTTCAATATATACTTTTATGACAGTAAGAGCAAAATATATGTTAGTTTAGTAGCATTGGTGAGCGATTGCCATATTAACTACTTGATTAACTATAGGACATTGCTAGAAATATGGATGCCTTTCTGTTATAACTAAATATGATTTAAATACGATTTTTATTGACTTAAAACAAATAATAAGTGTTGCAAACAAGTACATAACAAATAGCAATAATAAAATAAATCAACACTCTATTGAAGATGATGTAAACAATTGAATTTTTCACTCATTGATTGAATTCATTATATAGTTAAAACAGAATCTACTGTCACACTGTATTGTTGGCAATAAGATATTGGTATTTGTGATATATATGAGTGACGCCTATCTAATTACATCAAATCGCAGCAATGGATAGAGTGAGTTGAGTGACCTTTGATATCGGTGGCTTAAAAATGCGGGCCACACAAATTTAAGATCATAAAGTTATATAAAAATGAAGGATTAAAATCCGTAATCTGATCGATTTGTGGTATGTTGTATGGCCGTGCGGCGGAAGATTTTCAGTCTGTTGTGCCCGTGATCGTGCTATGATTTGATTATAGTTAATTAATTGACACTTCTCATGCAATATACGTGTAACAGTTATGCTAGTTACATACAAACATCTGACTAAATTGGTGTAATTGAATGAGACGCATCTTAAGTTTAATTTTAGCCGCAAGTGTATTGAAGCTATTGTTAGTTCCTGATAACCACCACGAAGACGTAATGCTTGATATATTTTTTAGCAACTTATTTTTGATGTCGTTAACGGTAAAACAATCTAAATTGCTAGTGGTTATTTATTGATAAATCATGTGTATTTGACCTACAATAATTCCATTTCTCATAACTATAAAGATTATCATTGTTTTTAAAACTAAATAATTCATTACATTATTATATCGAATTATTATGATAAACAACAAGATATGCATTTCAATTTGTGTGTTTGAAATGTATAAAAATCGTATTTCACATCATATATGAAACATATTTAACTTTTATTATAGGTGATTGAATATGCATAATTGCATTTCAATTATTCATATTCACGGGTTGTATTGAAATACATGACTTTGAATAATGCTTCTTATATTTACGTATGTATATAATTTCCATATATAATATCGATCGAACATTTAAAAATCATAATATAAATAAATTTTAATTTAAATAATTGAATTATAAACTAGAAATTCTAATTCTATATAGATGAAACAACCGATTATCCATCAAGTGAATTAAATGTTCATGGTCCATCTGTATATGGTTGGCGAAGTCGTCCAGATAGTACAACAACTTCACAAGAAATTATATTAAAATTTCATTATCCAGCAAAAATTTATCGTATTCAAGTTTTAGCTCATCAATACTTAATTCGTAATTATTAAATCTTTTTTTTTTTTCATTTAATTTTAACAAATACACAATTTTCACATTAGCCGAAAGAATTGAATTATGGGTTCATTATTCACCAAAGGATTTACCTAGTACACCATCAAGTCAAACATTTGAGTATTTAGGTTTTATTGCATTATCGGATAATTCGAAAACAAATTTTAAATCTAGAGAATTACAAAGTGTAACGGTAGGTCCAAAAAGAGGAACGCATTTAAAACTTAGATTTGGACAGGCAATTGAAAATAACTTAAATCATTTCAATCAGGTTATTTATAATGAATAAATTATACACTAATTTCTAATAGTATTTCATATTAACATTTTATAGATAGCTCTTATAGCCGTTAATATATTAGGTGAAGAACTTAATGCAGATGATCAACAATTAAATAATAAATGTGATGAAAATTTTCAAAATTCATTAAACTCAATATGTGATGATCTATCATTTTCCATGTATGTTGAAGATAGTATAACTGAAATTGTACGAGAAATGGAACTTAAGAAATCTAAATCTGTTAAAGGTTTGTTGGTAAAATAAATCATTAGCTGACGTACACTATAATATCCATATATTTTTTCTCAAGATGAAAGATTTGAATATGCAAGAAAATTAAAATTATGTATGGGTGCATTGAGAAGTGCTGGTGAAAGATTAGGTAGGTATGCATTGGCAAAACGTCAAGCTGTACAACAGGAAGATTTTACGGTAGCAAAATTACGTAAAGAACAAAGTGAAATGTATCGTAATTCAGTTTTTGAGCAATTACAAGTTGAAATATTATTGGAAAGAAATGGTGTATGTATTGCATTTATAATACTTATTTTTATACATTATTAACAATGACCATGTTTAATATAACATCATTTTTTATAGTTTCTACCAGAAAATGATACTGTATCAGATGTATATACACAAAAACCAATATTACCATCACCGCCTAGCCTTCAAGATGTTGCCAGTAATACATTAGCTGAATTATCATTTGTGTCAACGTTAAGTCCGAAAAATGCACAAAAAGAGACATCGTCAATTGATAGTGGCCAATCAACAGAACATTCATCATCAACAATAAGTAATAGAGCATCGATATCATCAAATTATAATATGGATACACCAAATTCACCACAATTAAATCAAAAATTTGGTCGTAGTCCAAATCGAGGATCACCAACAGCAAGTACAGGATCATTACGAAGACGAAATAAAAGTGTACCGCGAAATAGTTATGAAGATTACGAAGAACGTGCTATACCAGCACTTAGACAGTAAAATATAATTATATGCTTAATGTATTGTTTTGTACACTGTTAGACAGACGAAACGTTAATATTTTATTTTGGCAATGGTAAATGTTTTACTGACTGGTGGTGAATGAAGTTGTCGACAAACATCTTGAGATTGGTCAATCTCCCCGGGTTGTGACTGGAAACACGATCAGAGTTCAATTTTATGGTTTGTGATTATGATCAAAAAAATATAGGTATTGTTAGGGTACTTGGTGAAATAGAAACCTTAACATAATAAACAAAGCAGTTGTGGTTTTACTGAAAACTCTCCCCAATTGTTATGACATAACCCATTATATATAGACCTCTTTCTTTTTTCTATTTTTCCCATTTTTTTTTTTCTTTTGTTGTAACTATACTGTCTTTATAGTTTTATTATCGTATTACGTGTTATTATACATTTCAGTTCACATACTAATGAATTTTTAAGGGAATGCCAAGGAGCTGCAATGTTAGAAAATGATCCTTCAAGAGGTAGATCACGGTTAAATGAAAGAGAAAAACGACAAGCGGCATTACCAATATTAATTTTTGGATATGATATGGTAAATTTAAATGACAATAAGAAAATAGACTTAAATGAATAAACTCAATTAATGATTTTGTGGGTGTTTTAGGTGGAATTATTCTATTCACGTCAATTTCAAGATCGTGAAGAAGGTTTGCAACGATTACGATCCATATTACGAGGTGAAGATGTCATTGATTTAGCAATAGGTATTAATAAAATAGCAAGAAGTTCAACACTATTACTACATAGATCTGTTAGAGATGCGGTTTTCTCTGTATTTTGGTAAGTACACAATTTCATGGATATTTGTTTTGATTTTATTTTTTAACTACGATCATATTAGGAAAACTTCTATAATTGATAAAATTATAGAAAAATACATTAACTATTGTGTTTGCATAGGGTCTAATTTGTGTACGAAGTGTGAATCTGGAGAAAACAAATTTGATTGTGCTTTTTAGCATTCTGTCAGCTAACGTTTATTTTAAATATACAACTTTCTGCAAACCAATCAAGCTCAAATAAATAGGATAGTGGTTGACTTAAACTAACGGTAATCGTACTATTGTAAACTGTATAGATAGTCAGATTTTGGTTTTATTCACTGGGGCAGACACGGCCAACTTGTTGAAAAGAAAAGAACTGTTGTAATGAAACGTAAGAGTCTGTATGATGAGCATTGTAAACAGGGGAGAATCCATTACCTAATATTTTTCAAATATTATTTCACAAATTAAAAATACTAATTTGAATTAATTTTAAATCAATCTAACATTTTTAATACGTATAACATTATTGTTCTTGTCATATAAAATTTAGTCAAGCTGCTGAAACAGTACGAGCACTATTTATTGATTTTGTTCCAAATAAGGTGTCATTTAGTGAAGTAGCTAGATGTGTTGATCGATTATTACCCGAATTATTAGCAAAAAGTGGTGATCCATCAGCAAGAATACATACACTAGCACAACATACAATCTTAAGTATTGCTTCTTGTACTGAAGTTAGGTAAGCATATACATTTTATTTTTTTTATTATTATTATTATTAAAGTATAAACTTTATATTAACATAAAAATATATTAAATGCATATAGGGATCAACATTTAATTGCACCGGCTCTGTCTAGAACAGTTGGCTCTGGAACGCATCCAAGATTAGCATTAAGTCGTATGCAAATGTTAGAACAATTAGTATTAAGTCAAGGAATTTCAACAGATAAACAAAGTGGTTTAACATGTAGAACATTATCGGAGTGTGGTTGTTCTGGTATCCATCATCCAGCTGAATCTGTACGAAAAGTTGCCGAACGTGTTTTGATATTAGTTTATAAGGTTAATCCGAGAATTGTTCGAAAACAATTACCACCTGACGATGATGTGACAAGAAGAAATTTATTATATCGCCAATTATTTACTGAATTTGATAAAATCGATTTACAACGACGTAAAGAAATGTTTGAAATGAATAGAAATATTGATTGCAATAATAGTACTAGTTCATGTTTTGATTCATTGTCACCTCCATTTACAACAACTTCATCTGCTGTTGCTGTACCAGCAATAACACCAGTAACAACAATGACGACGACAATTACTACAACAACAAAAACAATGACCAAACAATCACCACCAGTTGAAATTAAAAATAAAACTGTTAGATATGAAAGTAAAACAGGATTTGGTTATAATAGCAACAATAATAGTGGTACTAGTAATAATAATAAAATTAGAGGAAATCAAAATTCGAGTCCGATAAGACGATCGGAAACAAAAATTTTAAAAAGTAAAAGCGGTAATTCAATTTCGATTTTAAATTATCATGAACCGGATAAATTAAATGGTACAAAAAATCAGCATCATAGTGGTAGTAATTTAAAGTGTAATGGAAATGAAGAAAATAATGAAAAATTGAAACAAACAATCGGTTTTGTTTGTTCTGGCAAAAGTTCGAATTCCGATTCATTTGAGGAACCAGTAGACATTGAAAATCATTGTTCATTTTGTGATTGGACTTATTATGGTGATGTTAAACAATTGGACAGACATTATTGGAAAGCTTGCCCAATTTTAACAAAATGTCCACAATGTAGTCAAATACTTGAAGTTGCTGCACTTAGTACACATTTAACAAGTAAGCATATATTATTATTCTAATCGTTTACGCCCCAAGGGTTCATAGCTGGCGACACTATGATAGTTTGTTAGTGAGAGGAATGCTTAATACACCCCAAGTCCACATTAAACCTTTATTTTTGGCCACAATCACAAGGGTTACAATTGATATAAACTGTGATCGTAGGTTGAACAACCTCAAGGTGTATATTGTAATAATCTTATTGTCTTGCATGATTTACCGAAATAAAATTGTATTTCTGTAGCCTGATTCTGGAGTAAATTCGCCAAATCTATACTGAACAGTGTTTGACTATATTTGGTACTTTGAATCCAATTATTAAACTAAACGATTAATCACCAATATCAGTTCCTTCCGTTTTATATGAAGTAGTCGAAAACTTAATTACGTAAATAAGAATAAGTTTCCAGTAAAATTGTATTATGGTAAATAAAAATAAACGTTTAAATGTGAATGGTTTAAATACACGATTTTTTGATGCAATATATTTTTGTATTTAATCTCACCATTACAAGAATTTCGTGTAAAATTTTCAAGAAATATATAATAATTAGTAGATATATACATTCAGGTATCTAACAATGTACTGTCAGGTTCAATTATTCGAATAATAAATAACCATACAATATTAAGCGTTCAATAAAAAGTTCTGCACAAATAAATCATCTGAATTTTTCCGAAACTATTCCCCAATAACCCAATATGAGTAACGATCTTTTATCGTTCGATAAATGGCAAATTAAATCATCAGTTCATTATTATTTAATTTCAATTATTATATTTTAGCTGAATGTGAGGCTAAAATCAGTTATATTACATGTGAAAACTGTACAGAAGCAATTCATAAAAATCTTTATGAAATTCATCTTATGGAAGACTATTGTTATGAATTAAAAGCCGATAATGTTAGGTGTCCATTATGTCATAATGATGTGAATATTCATGTGGAAGGTGGATGGAAACATCATCTATTAAATACCGATGGTTGTCCTGGTAATGCCAGAAGAAGATCAAAAATTTAAATGTTTCTTTTTTGTTATAAATCAAAAAAAACTATTGCTTATATAATATAAAATTCATTGGGCCTTCTAAAATTACTAATTAGATTTTTAAATTATGCAAAACTATACAATAAAAGTCATTGTGAGCTTATTAAAGAGAACGTTTTAAAAAAAAAACAAAATTATTTCTTTTATCTTAACAGGCTGCTGTAGTAAAGACATATTTTTTTCTGGTATAAAGCAATTTATGAACTTTATTGAAAGAATGCATTAACTAATTCAAATATAAATTAGTTGATACTGTGCTTGAAAAATTTATTTATTCAATTATTGATGTTTTATACATAAATTTAATTACATTTTATCAGTAAAAATATGTCTTTGCTTAAGAGCAACTGCGTTAAATAAATTATTAATTGTTTTAATAATAATTTTGATTAGAAAATAAAATAAAATTAGTAAAATAATTATGAATTATTCTATTTCTACGAATATTTTTCAAGTATTCAAAACATATGATTAAAAACTTAAAAATCAATTCATGCACTCAATAACATTTTTATTATATAAATAAGATTTTCTTACAATTTATAAAATTATGAATTATAACAAAACCAAAAAAAAAAAAAAAACAGTCAATCAAAATTTAAAATAATTAATTGAATTATAATTTTAATTAAACAAAAAAAAATATTTTAGATATAAATTAAAGGGTTATTTAAATATTTCTGCGTCCCTTTATCCCTCCCGTCCTTGGAACCATCCGTACATATTTTATGTAATTTTTATCAAACATTTATTTTTTATTATAAAACAATAAATAATTAAAAAAATATTAATTTTGTACCATTTTATTTGCAGTTTATTCTTTTTATGAGCATATTTTTATATTCAATATATTATTAAGGTTTTAAATTTGCGTGTGCATGGTATTTTTCAAATACCTTGAAGATTTATAGGGAAAACCACAAGTCAAGACACTTAATTGAAACATATTACCTATCATTCAATGTTCAAATAGTCGTATATTGGGTTACTATCAAAGTTAATTATTTTTGCTCATACTTATTAACATTATTCCAATGACCTGACATATTAGTTTAAATCGACATACCTATCATAGCCAGGTACAATTACATATCCTAGTACATCATTTGCATATAGGAGGAACAAACATATAATACATAGACTAAAGTATCTGGTCATCTTTTATAGCTTAGTCAGAGAGAACAATGATATTATTAAATTGGCGTATCTTATACGTATGAAACATCCTTTATCAATTAAAATAAATATAATTGTATTTTACGAGTATGATTATCCGGTTGTACATTAATTCAATAGAGTGATGCATAATTCGTAAGGAGTGCCTATTTTTTTAAAAATAGTGCTATAATCTACAGGATATACAGACATATATATTTACAAGTGTAGAGAAGTAATAGAAAACAGTTGCTCTTAATAATCCTAACAGCCACTTATAGTGCGGTTGGGCGCCCCAATTAGGAATAAACATCCCACTAACCTAGGCAAATGTGGGGTTTGTAACTAAAAATATAGCTTAGTTAACGGCTAAATTATGCGAAAATGGTGTAACCGAATTATCAAAGTTTTGGTTTACAAAAAAAATGAAATTCATACGACACCAATTTGTTGATAATTCAAAATATGTAGAAGACGATGACTGTAAAAAAATAATATTATTATAAATAACCTAAGCGAAAGGATGACAATATTTTGTAAAATGTAAACATGGAGTCTTGTTGGTGTTGTATGCTTCGTTGTAAAATGAAATTTAAGATGCTAAAAAAACGATCTGAATTTTTAAGATAATATTAAAAAACATTCAATATATGTTTATAGTAAACGATGTACCGAAAAGCTAATCAATGTTACAAGCAAAAACTAAAATTACATTAAGCATCAAATATCTTAAAAATATTATCCAACTAGCAAAAAGGTCAACAGAGGAGAATGTAATAAATGTGTTATTGATCCTTGTGCATTGCCATATGTTGAGACACTAAATTCATTAATCGAAATCAATGCAGAGAATGTCAGTGAACTGACCTGGAATCCATTTTACATCATTTTTGCTATGATTTCTGTAAAAAATTCTCTCACCAGACTGAAAATCTATTTGTGGTGGAGTTATACGGTTGTCAATCACCTTTTTAAAGTTTTTGACTTTTTTTGCGAACTCTTTTTTAACATGTCCGGTGCAAACCTTACTTTTTTACATGGATTAATTAAATCTAAGCCCGTTCTTGTTTTAAATGAGAACAACATTTCATTCGGACTTAATTTTGTCACAGTTGATTGTGTGTTTCTATACGTCAGTTTACAGTAAATAATAGTTTTTATTACAGAGATTTTACCAACAGACTATCTGTATGATAGGAAATCGACCTCTTCGATGAGTTATTTTAATTCTTGATCAAATTGTTGCGTCCTTTGCCTGAACCGTTATTGCGAATTATCAACTAAAAAATTTACTAAAATACTAAGTGCAAGGATACAATATGACATTAGTAACTCCATTAAAATGAGCAGCTGCGTGAATTTAGTTTTTTATTACAAAGATTTTACCAACAGACTATCTGTGTGTCAGTACATCGACCTCTTCGATGAGGTATTTTAATTCTTGGACAAAATGCTGCGTCCTTTGCCTGAAACTGTTGTTGCAAATCATGATCTAAAAAATTTACTAAAATATTAAATGAAAGGATATGACACTAATTTAGTAACTCCATCAAAATGAGTAGCTGCTTGAATTTACTGTGAAGAATAACGGAATAGGATTAGACGGACATACAAGGACAACATTTACATTAGAGGACACAGACGAAATATATGTAACATCAAATAAGAATTATAATTATTCTAATTAATATATATTAACTGAAATACAAAATCAATTAAAATTGTCAGCGTCTATAGAATTGGATAATTCGATAGCAACAATAAATAACTAGCTACCTATATATATAGTTTGTTACTCCTCTTTAATTGTTGGTACAAAAAGCATAAAGAAGCAGCTTATGAGGTTCCACTTTTTGGAAATTAATTTCTAAATAAAAATTATCAGCGTCTTAAATGAAAGTACACACATATTATTATTATTATTATCGTAACTATATGTTACTGTTTCACAAATATTTTCTTGTACCGCAAATTGACTAAAACTTTATATTTAATTCACGATCTTTATATCACCAATGAACAAATCAACAGGTAATCAAAAAATCTTTTTTATTTTATCGACCACACCGTCCGCATTATCTATTTATTTACAATCATCGCCATTATATAAACAAAATTTAATTGTGTTAACTGAAAATCAATAACCCTTTATTATCATCAGCGCCCTCTCTATGTGAATTTAATATGAAAATGCAATGGTTGTACCCAGAAGTGACAGTGACAGCACCGCTAATTATCAAAATAAAATAATTTAATTGAAAGGGAAACTTAAAACATAAACAACGTATACGAAATTAATAGGAAAAAAGTAAAAAAATAATAAAAGTAAAAGTGATATTATAACACAAAATTAATGGCAAAACAAAAATGTGTTTAAAATATTAATAATTTTATTATAATTACAAATATATTTGTATATTTAAATAAATTGATTTTTTTTTTTTTGATCATTTATCGATTCGCTTAAAAACAAAAAAAAAAAAAAACCAAAATGATCAAAAAAAGTATTAAATCATTTAGAAAATTGTTAAATGAAGATTATTTAACAGAATCACATTTATCTGGTTTTGATACATATAAGGTAAGATAATTAGAATTTAATATATGTCAAGGGCAATTATTTTCATTTAATCTTAAATATCCGTTTCTATAATGCAAATATAGGTTGTTGGTTCGTTTATAACATTTGTTTGCTTTTTAAACAATTTAAAATTGTATTAATTAAGAAGAAATAACATATTTATAACAAAATTGAAACTTTACAAAATTCTATAAAATCTTTTTGTTCATAATGTTCATCACATTTTACTTGTTAAATATTTATACTTGAGAAGATTGTATATTTTGGTTATTTCTTCATATGTTTTATAACATTTGTTTTTCAAAATTTTTAAAATTATATTTATTGAGAAGAAAAACAATATATTTATATCAAAAACATATATAAATAAATATATGTCTCGTAATATGTGAAGTGACAACAAGAATTTAGAGAAAAATTCAGTCGTGTGTAATATTTAAACACAAAAAATAATAAACAATACATCGTCTTACAGAAATAAAAGCAATACAATTCTTTTATTATTATATAATAAAATATAAATAAATATAATGGTATTAATAATGAATTAATTAATTAATTAATCTGTCTGTTATTATGTCATAGCCTTACTAATAACCTTCGATCAACTTTTCAGTTTCATTGCAATATAGCAAAATACCATATTATACACCAACAATTTATTGACCGGCTTTCTTATTCTTATTATTGTAAATCTTTTAATCATTTTATTTCTTATATTCTAATTTATTTTATATAATTATCGGTATACCGGTTACCCATTAAATTATTATGTTAAATCATCTTTATCAATTAAAATATATGTCGTCAATAAAATTATGTTTCTCGTCTATCATTACTAATAAAGTTTTATTTTATCGACTTTATCTATAAATTATCATTGTGGCGTAACATTAAAAATATTTAATGTTTATAATTTAATTTTCTAAGTACATATCTACGTAAATAGATTGAACTTTGAAAATGTCTTATTAGGTAATTTTATGATTTTTAATTGAAAATGCGATTTAAATTTAAAATTGTAATTCATTTTCGGTTTTCTGGTAATTCTAGGATTAAGATAAACGTAATTACTTTATAAATACATTTTTTCTTTTATGTATCTATTTGAAATGGAAATTACCTTATTTGTACACTATGATAATTGATTTAAATGATTTGAAATGGAAGGTGACGAATGGAGTGGCCGACTATCATTGAGTTTATTCAACCAATCTTTAACTCTACTAACTCACGGAATATTTCAGTAATGTGTGATCGGAGCTAAAAAAAAAAAAAAAAAATGGTGTTAATGTCGTATTTGTTGAAAAAATAACTCAACAACATGTAGCTGATGATTTATGCACAACTCTACCGATATATTCAAATGTATAACTGAATAATTATGATTGATTTTATATTTACCAATTAGCAAAGTTTCAATTATAGTTATTTGAGTTTATATTTGATATTACATGCATATTTGATCAAATTAACATCGTAATGCGACCTTATGCGCCCTCGAGTCGTAAATGTTCAAATGATGATGATTTGGAATGGAAATTGTCTTATTTGTACAAATTATTATGTATTTAATTTCTTTCTTTATAGAACGGTGTCTAGAAATACTGAAATATATATTGAAATCATTCGATTAATCTGAAAAAATATCTATTATGTTTGAACTGTCATACCTATTTCAATTGTTAAATTGATTAAATAGTCTCTTTCACGATATCAACTGGCGAATGGAATGACTCACAAACTATCAAGACTACTCAAACGATCTTTATTTGCACCTGATATCAATGGTAACTTTATCACGATTTATATAT
>JANSTX010022194.1:0-15820 GCA_027564355.1 Penthetria funebris
ATACGACTTTATTTTCGGACTAATTAAAAATGCTAATTATACAAAATTTGTTTCACAACTTTTTAGTTTGGTAACTTTATCGACAAAATTGATGATGATTATGATGATATTATATTATTAATTTCCTAAAAAAGGACAATTCATCCCTATAAAATTAAAATGATATTTTATTCTTGGGATCTGCTTTTAATGTGATATTTAAAAAATAAATCAGCAATTTTTTATTATATACCTTCTTGCATATGTAATTATCTATACTTAAGTTTTACTTGAGCGGTTGAATATGTATCGAGTTTCAGAAATATATATATATATATATCTAATTATAATTAATTAATTAAATAATTTAATTATCAAAATTAAAGAAAAAAAAAAATAAAAACGGAAAGAAAAAACGATAACTACTAACATAATAAATTAATTAAAATCAGCACATTGTCTCATTCAACGGTGGTTCCTTCTCATCTTCGGTACTTTTCTTCATATTTATTGATAATTTAGCAATCTCATCCTGTACCACATTTGTGCTAATTGTTGGAATGTTTCTTTCATCTCTGGATTCATCGGTACTCGTTGAACTACTATCTTTAAGTGTATTCATTAATTTCGAATTATTATTTGATGTTGTTCTCAAAGATGTCATTAATGACGGTGAAACTGATAATGATGGTGATGATGGTGATGATATTTGTGAAAGTAACGGTAGATGTTGTTGTTGTTGTTGTTGTTGTTGTTGTTGTTGTTGTTGTTGTAGTTGTTGCTGTTGTTGTTGTTGTTGTAGTTGTTGCTGTTGCTGCTGCTGTTGCTGCTGCTGATGCTGTTGCTGTAATGATGATCTTACGTAACTTCTTGATGATGTCATGGTTTGCATAGATTTCTCAGGTGAATCAACCGATAAATACCTATGTAAATTTTTATTACTACCTAATCCTTGATCCATACTAAATTGCTTTTTTAATAGCGATGGAGTTCGAACTTTTGATTTCATACCAATTATACCAGATGTACTACCGCTACCATATATAATACCACCACTAACAGCACCAATACCGCCATTATTACTGTCATTATCACAAATTTTATCATCGCCAGTGCTAAGGTTAATACCGACACTACCAATAATACTACTGACCATATTACTATCACTATTATTTTCATTACCAGCTCCACTATCACCGCTACCACCACTAATTCCAATTATATCTATATTTGTTTGTGTCAATTCAATTGCTGATACATATGTTTTTATTTTTGGCATTTGTTTATCATCAACAGACATTTCAATAACAGTTGTATTTTGACTTGTCTCTGCGTCCAATGATAGAATGTCACATGTTAACGATGAATTATCAATATTAAATGAACTACTAAATGATGTATTCGTTTCATTTGAACCTTGTTTTATAATTTTATATGGGTGCAATGAATATTCGGTATCAGTACTGGAATTTTTTTGCAAACTATCTGATGATTTTTGATATAAACGTGGTTGTGGATCGGACATTGATGGTGTCAAAAAATTATTTTGTGATGGTGATAATTGTTTAGTGGATTGATTTTCGGCTGATAAATTACGATTAAATTTTAAATTACGTTCATTTTTACCAAGAAAATCAGAATTATTATCAGTTGAATTATTACCAATTACATCACCAGTATCGGTTACACTATTAACATCTTCACCACCTGTACTATTAGCACCACCACTAATACTGGTAACAATATCAATTACTCTACCACTTTCAGTAGCAACAGATAATGGTAAATTACTACCGACATCTAATGATTGTGTTGTATTTGATTTTGACGGTGTTATTGGCAATTCAATGGCAGTTTCACGTCTTAACATACGACGATGTGGTAGATCAATGGATGATGTCGCCTAAATAATTAAATAAAATAATTATTAATTGTTAAAGAATTTAAAGACATAATTTTTGAGTTAAAATATTAAAAATTCGGCTTGTTCAAATGCATATGGAATGGTTTCCTTATTTTTACAAGAAATCTGCAACCAATGGTTATAGTATAATTAGATTCATGTTTGAATATAATTACAAGTATAATTCTACTGATTTTAAAACGAAACAAACCCCATATCGAGCATAATAATTCCATTTACAGTTTCACCAAATTAAAATCACGACCATTTTTAGATATACTTCAGGTTTTATATTGAAATTCAGCAGATAATAAAATATTTTAGCTCATACGAATATCTATTCATTTAAGACTCAATTCGCATTAGTTTAAGTTTTTTATCAGAATAAAACACTGCCCGTCCAGCATTGCTAATGTCAATAAATATGTACGCTAATGTTAATACCAGAAGATGATATCCACTGACAGCTTTCCATTTGCAAAGTTGATTGCAACTGGGCGCGTCGACAGATTGAGGCTACCATATGTGAAATATGAGGGTTACGCGAAAGGGTGCGGGGAATCAACGGTCATTTTGGAGGGTATCTGAGGTTACTGTGTGACAGTTCAGTGATCATTCAAATTCAGACTAAAATGATAACATGATGCATAGCGAGTATGTGGTGCTATTAAATAAACACAGAAAATGTCAGATTGCCGAAAATGAGGCATGGCAATATAAATAGCTCAAATTAGTTCACGACAACTAGAAGTAGGAAATCAAAATGTCGTAAATTTGTTTTTTGTCCCATCATACAAATCACGTTCCATGGCTTTACTACCATGGATTAATGTTGTGCTTCGCATGGATATTAAGTTGCCTTCGTCCAACCGCTTGGAACTTTCTCAGAAATAGAAATAAATCTGTAAATGGTACCCAAAATTCATCAGTATCTGCTGAAGCATCGGTTACGCGTTTCCAAAATTTATATACCAACACAGAAGAGTTTCATCTGAGACATACGAGGTACATAGTTCAAGATAATAATTTTTATGTCAACCAATATCTGATTTAATAAGCAATTAAAACATTGAAAAATAGAAAATCTCCCGGTATTGATAATATCTTAAACGAATGTCTGAAATATGGTGGGGAAAACGTAACGTCAATACGAATACTTGAGAAGAACAGTAAAAGTGATCCGAGAAACTATCGTGGTATCACTTAATTAAGCACCATTTTACTAACATGTTTGGTCTGTAGGTGTGTATAGATTCAAATATTATTACATATTTAATACAACTTTTGAATTTTGCTATAATTATTCGATTTGACATCAATTTTCAACTGTTAAGACCATACAATAGTGAAAATCTAGTATTCTCAATGAACTAATTTTAAGTGCTCACCTCATAAGATTCATCGGTCTCCTCAATTGAAGTGCGATTATAAAATAATTTCGACAACATAACATAGTCATTTTCTTCACATTCCTTAAGATGTTGTTTCTCCAAAAGTGCTGCAAATTCAGCATTTGTTAAATCGTTAACATTGCGTGGACGATCACATGAATCACGTAACGATAATGTTGGTGATGTTATCATATGGCATACACTTTCCAATTCATCTGTTATTGACGTATATTCTGCATGAAATTGTAGAAGCATACCTCGATTTGGTTTTCTGACCGAAATTACTGCTTTTGCTGCTGGTGCTGCAAATATAAAAACAGTTAACAAAAAACAATAACATTTTTATTGGTCACTTATATCTGTTAATTTTATCGATTACACTTACATTGTTGTTCATTAACACTATCCGGTTCTGATTGTGTTAAACTCAATTGTCGTTTAGACATAGTAATATTACCGACATTTAAACTTGTTTGTGACCGATTAATATCATAATTATTTGAATAACTCTCTGAATTTCGGCGATTTGAAGAACTTCTTCTTCGCAATGCCTTTTGTCTGGCATTTTCAAAATTTAAAACAGTCACATTTTCAATTGAAACATTATCATCATTATCTTCATTTGTATCCGTTGTTATTGTACGACGACGTTTACTAATTGTAACAATAGGACCACCACCATTATTACAATCATCATCGACTAATGTATGATCATCACTTAATTCCAATGGAGTTACAGTATCTTTACTTTCGGTACTTGTTGTTTCTTGACGCTTCATACTTATAAATGATGTCTTTTTCTCTGGTAAATCCAATGTTTGTCCCGTTGATAATTTTTTATTGCCATCACTTTGAAATATATCAGAATCATCAGACATTGTTGATTGTTTACGTAGACCACCAGAGGAATGTTGCTGTTGGTAATTTTTTTAATATTATAGTTTAATTTTGTAATATTAACTAATTCGGATTTAAAAGTATAGATATATACCTCTGTTATATTTTCAGATGAATGACCAAATTCATCTTCTTCTTCTTGTACGGCAAGCACCTCAAAATGTTGTCCATCATCATAAATATAAGCATCGGGACGTACTTCTGTTAGTGAACGATTCATTCGACGACGAGGTGGTGCTTGAACCTGTATTATATATAAATAAATAGGAATGAATATTAAATTATATTATAATCGTATAAATTCTTAATTTACTTGTAATGTATTTGCTGTATTTTCATTCTCCGATATACCTCTAATACGAACATCTGAACTAATATTACCCGATGAACTTCCTATGTTATCCTGTAAAGAAGTATGTGCTGACATAAATCTATGTATCACAGCTAAAGTTGATAAAATTTGTTCAGCAGATTCTTCAACTTTTCTAAGTCGAAAATCTATATTCTGAAAAAATAAATATAAAATCAAGATACAATTGCAGGCATTTGGAACCAAATGGTTAATTACTTGAACAGTGGCAGTTTGAATATTCTCCTTTTGATTGATATCTTCAATTTTCTGTGTCATATTTTCAACACGTTCAGTTGTCGACTTAATACGTTCATCAGTCGATTGATGCAATTCAATTTCTTGTTCACGAAAATAACCCTCAACACATTCTTCCTCAAAATCATAAAGACGTTCCATATCTTCTTTTTCCAGAAATAATTTCAATCCATTATCACGTGGTATATCTTGCCCTGTATATTTTATGTGTGACCAACCGCATAACCAAGCAAAGGAACGGAAAAAACGGAAGAAAAAAATAATTTTATGAAATAACATATTACTTTCAATTTTGCATATTACCAACATTCTCTACCTCTGGCCTTTCTAATAAAATACTTAAGCAATGAATAAAAATGACTGAATGCAATTAACGGTGGTGGTAGTACTGGTTTCTGTTGATATTCCATAACGACTGTAAATCTTTGAAACATCCATACCTAAAAATTTTGGGGAAAAGACAAAATTAGATTTGTTTTCAAGTTTTTTTTTTTTTTATAGATGCCATACTTGATGTGAAACAGCATTCACTTCAATAAATATATTATTAAATACAGCAATTAATAAGTTAATTAATAAAATATTTGCAATCAATAAGTACATTGACATTGTTATAGGTGTTACCCAATGACCTAAATTGAAATATGAGTATATTTGCATATTAGCATATAATTAAGAAATTAATTTTGAGAAAGCGGAAATGTCATTATACCAGTTACACATGGTGTTTGTGATGGATTCTCTCCACAAGCCGGATCAATATCATCTGCAAATACTTCACCGTATAACATAAAGTATGGTTGAAAATAAACCTGAAAAACAATGCAGTTTTTATACTTATAGTATATAATATTTGGAATGCAGAGAAAGAAATCAATTAAATTAATTTAAAATTTTCACTTACATCACGAATTAAACGCCAGCTGGCTTCATTATTTGGAAATAATATTGCTTGTCTACTGACACCAAAACTTAATAGAACAACTAATAATAAAACAACAAAGTATATCATATTTTTAACCATTTTTCCCATCATTGTGACAAGAGGTCCTGAAAATTTTTCAAAAATTATTTGTATATGTAAAAAAATTGTAACAAATAATACTATCTGCACCACGATACGTCTATTACCAAAATATTTAATGAAAATAAAACATCGAAAATAATAAATAACAATCTAGGAAAAAACAGTATAAATGACACTGTATATGAGAACAGTATATAGGCATTTGTGAAAAACACCAGAATGTTCTAAACATTGAATACTCTACTATATAAGCGGCGACGTTACAGCTAAAAATTCATGATTAAGTAAAGAGTCGATTAAGAAGGTAGACTACGAGAAAATAAGATTCAAAATTAATTTGTAAAGTAAATTAGTTATTTGTCATAATTTCTTAAAATTGTTAAATTAAAAGTTCGTATTAAATTGCAAGTGAAATTTTTATTATACTACGTGAACCTTTTCGTTAACCGGTCGGCCAAAGCTGTTTGTTCATAAGGAAGAGCTATTAAATAAACAAAACAACTAACTTAGCAATTTTCATAATAATGTATGGGTGCGTCACTTTTACATGGCTTTTGTTTTTCTCATTCATACGTCATTTTTGATTTATATTTTTGGGTTCGTCACTTTTACATGTCTATTGGTTTTCTTATTCATCTGCCATTTTTTATTTATATTTTTTGGTTCGTCACTTTTACATGTCTTTTGTTGATATTATTCAAGACTAATAAACACCAAGGGTAATGAACTTCACTCAGCAATCATACAATATGGCTATAATATACATTCCACTGGAAGGCCAACATATTGGCCAACAGATAGAAACAAAATATCTGATGTCCTAGACTTCCACATTTCCAGAAAAATAGCAATAAATTCTATTGATATTGAAGACAATTATGATCTAGACTTCGACCACTCATCAACTATACTAACTCTGAGTGAAAGAGTGATCATAACACAAAGAAACCCCACACTCCCCAATAAAACAAAGAGCTGGGGCAATTTTAAATGTCAACAATATGAAGAAATAAATCTAAATATCGATCTCTCCTCTCCACATCGATTTGATGAAGCAGCATCGAACTTTACAAAACCGTTACAAAATACGATTTGGAATAATACCTAAACCTTCAAGTCATAAAACAACAGGTATAAATTATCCAATTGAAATCAGAAATATGGTAAAACAAAAAAGAAAATTCAGAAGACAATGGCAAAAATTACGAAATCCAATTTTAAAAATGGAGCTATACAGAATGGCTCAACAGATCAAAAGATTACCTAAAGAATTGAAAGAAAATTTATCTAAAAAATTCCGTCAGGCGGACGGCTGTAAAAAGTACCAACTATTCCCTCTGGAAAACAATTAAAAAATTTAGTAAAAAAATCATCTCTATTGCTCCGATCTTATTGAATAACAATGAATAGGTAAAAGATGACCAACAAAAGACAGATGCTTTCGCTGGACACCTTGCAGACACATTCAAACCCAATGAGAATTCCAGCCCAGATCCAACTGAAACAGAACACATCAAACTTAGACAGCAAATCAATTAAAAGGGTCACGTTCAAGGAGCTGAAAACCGAAATTAAATATAATCTAAATGTTAAGAAATCGCCGGGATATGAACTTATTACTGGACAAGTCATAAACAACTTGCCCATTAGGGGTCTACAAATGCTTCTACAACTATTCAACTCAGCTATAAGAATGACACACTTCGCAGATTCTTGCAGAAATGATTATGATAGCCAAACCAGGAAAGCCACCAACGCAGATAAAGTCATCTCATTTCTCTTCTTCCGATCATATCAACATTATTTGAAAAATTGCTGCTTAAAAGGATGAAACCAATCATTGAAGATAAAAAACTACTCCCAAGTCATCAATTTGGCTTTAGGGAAAAGCACTTTACTATAGAGTAAGTTCATCGGCTAATTCACAGGCGATATATCGGCGATATATCTGGATGTCGCTGAAGCCTTCGATAAAGTATGACACGGAGGTCTGATATGCAAATTAAATAAAATACTACCGTTGCAACTAGTAAAATTATTGGACTGCTACCTCTCAAATCGATTATTTCAAGTCAGGCACGAAGCGTCATTTTCATACCTCAAAGAAATTCGAGCCGGCGTCCTGCAAGAAAGTGTCCTGGGGCCGGTTTTTTTCTACTATACACCGCTGACCTACCACAAACGACTAACGTAATTAATGCTACGTTTGAAGATGATACTGCATGTCTAGCTTTTGGTAAAACGGCTGAAATATCAACGGCTAAACTACAAAGATCCTGTGAACAAATTGAAAGTTGGACAAATAGTTAGCGTCTACAGCTAAACGAAACCAAGCCGATCCACATTAATTTCACCAATAAAAGACTGCAAAATCAACACAAATTAATAATGTATGGTAAAGACATTCCATATCATAATAAAGCAAAATACCTGGGCATGACACTAGATGTTCCAGTCAAATTGGAAGAGCACATCAGGATTAAACTAAAAGAACTAAGACTACGCTACAGACAGCTATACTGGCCCTTGGGACGAAACTCATCTGTAACTATTTACAACAAATTGATAATGTATAACCAGATATTAAAGCCCCATTGTGCAGCACAACCCCAAAGTTGAATGCCATACACCCGCATTCAACTTTGGGGTTGTGCTGCACAATGTCACAACAAAACACTACAAACATTTCAAAATAAAGTACTAAGTAACGCAGTGAATGCGCCTTGGTACATCCGGTATAACGATCTTTATCGTGATCTTGGTATTCCTATGGTACACGATCTAATTGGTTAAATTGTTTCAAAACATCAGATGAAACTGGTCAAACACACCAACGAAGCAACAACTCGTCTACTGAATACAAACAATCTAACTAGACGACAGAAAAGAAAAAAACCTTCGGATCTTGTACCGACAATTATTGTCAAAAACCAGTGAAAATTACATGAAAATGAATGAATTTCAAGTAATATGTAAAATTCTCATATTAAATATATCAGAAGAAAATTTTTGGTTAGTCAGGAATGACCAGTGTAAATTAATTAAAAAAAAAAAAAAAATAATAAAAAATACTCCACAGTCAATATCATGATTCACAATCTATAGGTTTACATCATGGACACTTAATGATATTCTTCATGCATATATTTGGTGACGAATGGAGTGACCAAGTGTTATCGAGGTTACCATGAACTCATCTGTACTTCCACGCAATATTACTGCTAACTCAATGGCTACATATGTCAGAAGCTGATTAAATACTTAAGCAACAAACTAGATAGCTGGAGATTTATAAACCGTTCTACTGAAATAATTGTAGATCAGGATAATAAATGATTTTAGTATGAATACGGTTCAATGTTTTAAAAACGATTTAATCACGAATATGGTACGTTGAGGAGATGTTTATTTGTGACGATGTAGAGAACCTTTTGAAAATTTATGGTGAGGCTGTAAAATAAATGTCAAATTTCGAGTGTAATAAGCTCGGCAAATATTTGGTATAATGTTGCGTAACTTCAAAACTAAATGTTTTTCGGTACAATTGTATGGCTGAATGGACAGGTGATAAATGACATTGTTCCACTAATTTATGATTTAGTCATTTAGTCAGTACCATACTTAAATCAAAATTAGAATTTTCACAAATTTTCTGGAGACGAAAAACAGGATTGTCAATAGAAGTAACTGGAATTAGATCTATGCCATATACAGAAGCGACCAGTTGCTGATATTATAAAATACGCAGTTGACTGGAATCCCCAGAGTACAGAAGGCCTGGTCGTCCATAAGCAGAATGACAAAAAACAAATGTCATTAAGATAACGGCAGTGATAGAGGATAGAGGATAGAGTATTGTTAAGTTAATTCTTACATATCATTAATTGGTCTTTGGTGATCTATACCACTGCGTCGAATAAAGATCTGTTAATTATGAATCTAAATATTAATTATGAATCTATATATTATCAAATTACCTAAATATTTATTAACACCTAATATATTCAGTATCCTTAAATACCAATAAATACTATCCACACAATAAATAACACGTCCTATATCCATTGTATTTGGTCTAAATCTTAAAACTAATCCAATTAGGAAAAAAATTATTGCCGCAGCATCACAGGGATTCCACATATTCCATGCCCAAACAGCAAATTTATGACTGTATTTTTGAAAAATTAAAAACCAAAAAAAAAAAAAAATCAATTACAAAATAAATAAATAATTTTAAAAAAAAATATATTTTTTTTTGTTTTTTTTTTTATTTTTCCTTACGTTATTGCCACTGGTTCTGATGATATAATTTCACGTACTTTTTCACAACCTAATGTTGTAATATATGCTATTGAATAAACTTCTTGCCAACTAGGTGTTGCTTCCATCTTCACTAAAACTGTATATGTAAATAATACTAAGAAAAACATATAGGCCATCTGAAAGAGTATCAAATAGCGCGCCATAAAAATTTAAAATAATTCATGAACAAAAAAATCAGGCAATATTTACCGAATCTGCCCAAAATTTTGTTATTGGTGCCGTATAAAATTCATAGACCTTTTTCTTCAGTCTTAACGGTCGATGTTGTTTAATTTCATAATCATAAGAAACTTGTAAAAATTCCTTCTGGCCATGATCAGAATCAGACAGTGATACCTGTAAATTAAAGATTTTAAAGATAAACACAAAATTGCGTATATATTCCTGAACTGTAATAGTAGGGGGGAGGGTGGTGATTTCAATAAAACTTTAAAAATTCATTTATGGGGTAGAGAAAAATTCATGCAAAAAAAAATGTAATGCGGTCACCATAGTATTCAAAACTTTAAAACCATATTTTTTTCTTATTAAATACATTTTCATAAAAATTATGCATCATTGTTGAAATCGCTCGATACGCCAAATAATTGGAGAATTTGATGGATTGTCCGTGTAGTCAATTCCAAAATATCGATAATTTCCATAACCAAATTACACTGGTATATTATTCTGCTGAAAAAGCATTTGTTTTATTTTGCTAAATGTGGTCATTTATTTAAAAAAAAAATTAGAGGTCAAACTTTTTCTGCCAACGGAACCGTCTTTGCTTTCTTTGATGCGCTTCCACACCAAGTTCTACCAACTGCTTCTTCAACTGTTCATTTGTTTCTGCATTTTTTTATTTGCTAAATGAAGTCATTTTTTTATTTGCTAAATGAGGTGATTTTCACAAAAAAAAATTAGAGATCAAAACCTTTCTGCCGATGATACCGTTTTTGCTTTCTTATATGCGCTTCCACCAAGTTCTAACCCCTTCAATTGTTCATTTGTTTGTGGTATTTAGTGATTAATCCATGCTTCGTGGACTTTTTTCAAATTTTTTTGGACATAATTTTTATGAAATGTTAATTTTTAACTTAAATTTATATTAATTACAAAGCCATACCAAAAACAAAAAAAAAAAAAATATTGCAAACATGAATTTAAGAATAATTTTTAAATTAATTATTACAATAATTAAGAAACTATTTACGAGCAAGATGACTATTTATTTATTTATAATAAAACTAACTTTTGCAACTACATCAGTTCCAGTAAGACCGACCTAAAATATTTTGATGTTTTTATATTTAAAATTAATTAAATTATTTCTAAATTATTTTTCTTTTCATTTGTGTAATTTTGCTAAATTAATTAGTGTGAATTGTGTAAAGGAAAAATGTTGGCAGTTTCACAAATGGTGTTGTTAATTAAAATGTGAATTGTATTTAAATTTCCATTATGAGAAATTTTAAATTTTCTACTGTACGATTTTAATTAAAAATTAAAATTTTTTTTTTAAAACAAAAATTTACACGTACTTTTCCATTTTCTTGAACTTTGGTGTCTTTCATTGGAAATGTGTCGACCAAAAGAGCCTATATAAAAAGATAACATAAAACAAAAAGCAATTTTTTTCGAAATCTAAAAGAAATTCAGTTTCTTTTTCTTTTTTTTTAAAATATAAATTTAAAAATTATTTTAAAAACAAAACTTATAACTATTTATAATTTTAATAGAAAGCATATTTAAAATGTTGATGGAATTAAATTAATGAACATTGAAATTAATAAAAACAAAAAAATATTTATCACTGATTTTATTTGTCTTTTAATAGTTTAAAGGGTTAAATGGAAGAAAAAATTTATTCAGCATTGTATTTTTAATAATTCACTATAAACTATTGGAGTCAAAAACTTGCAACCTTTCAAATTCTAGCTGAATATACTGCAATCAAATGCATCAATCAAGGGAACATATTATTATTGAAAGATTGCTCAGACGTAGCTCGGTGTCGAATTATTTAATAAATAATATACTACAGATTGTTTCTGTAAGAAACATAAGGACTACAATTGGTATAAAATAATGTTTTTAAAAAAATATTATATAATTAACAACAATTCGTAAACATTAACTACTCCTTTTATAATGCTAAATTGTACTCCAAATATGACTATTTCTGAAATTTCGATATTTTACACCTAAAAATAAATGCTAAAAACCTTCGCAAACAGTGTATAGGTAATTTTTATAGAATAACAGAAGACAATCGAATTTTAAAACTTAGAAACGTATTAGTTTATTGTAGTTATACAAATGGATAATTTTAAAGTGAAAATCTAATTAAAGTTAAAACAATTTATAATTTAAAATAACAAAATAATTAATTAAAAATAGGCGACACGACGACACAATGATTTTTAAACACTATAAGAATCTACCTGAGTAGAAGATTGTCGACCAATTTCATATTTGAAAGCTACAGACTTTTTCCTTTTACTTGGATTCTAGAAATAAAAAAATTAAAAAAGAAAAAAAGAAAATACAATAAAAAATCCCAATTTTTTGCCTAAAAACAATAAACATAAAATAATAAATAAAATAAACACCATAAAAACTGTTAAATCACTCAAAAAACAAAAAAAAAAATAAAATTAAAAAATTTCAAATTAAAAAAAAATAAAAATAAATAAATTATTACTTCAGCATCGTTTGTCTTATCCAAATCTTCATAATCCAAATTTTGATTTTCCAAATGTTCTTCTTCTGTTTGAGGCATAGACTGAAGTTCTTCCTTTGATTTGAAGTCTAATTTTTTTATAAACGGTGGGCATAATAGTCCAAGAATTACCTTTATAAAATTAATATTTATTTTTTAATTAATAGAAAAAAAAAAAACTATATTTAAAAATACATTTTTTATATTATGTTGGGCATGCACCCACAATAAAATGCTATGGCTCTAGTGACGTTTATTGTAAGTAAGAATTATTTAAATTTTAAAAACATTTTTATAAGTAGGTATTCTTCAAATAAACCAATTTCTCTTTTATACATCAGTTTGCCAAGATAAATATTATAGATAATGACACGTAAAGTAATGCCATTTCTAACATATCATATTCGATACTTTAAAACTTTGTGTAATCCCCCATTTTTTATTACTGTCATCACTTATATATAGCCCCACAACCGATTCATAGCTATTCCACTAGCATTCATCATTATTTCAATTTCGATAAAAGAAAAGATCACTTTGTGTTAACGTGAAGATATGGATATTACTCTTATCATACTGATCTAAAATTAGCATCTCACTGGCCGACAGGCTAGTTTGGCTGAGACAAAGAATACACAACTATCCTTGATTTTCATATAAACTATATATATTAATATAAGCTTGATGCCCAACTCTATAGGATTTTATTGCATCGGAACGCACATCCAAAAGTGATTTTATAGACAAATGAGCACATTAAAATCCTATTGCAGATTATTGCTTTTCATAGTAAATATTCAAAAATTTAAATAATCTATGAAATCATAACGGACGTAGCATCATACCACTGTTCGCCCGAACAAATATTATATCCGTACCTACGGTTCCTCTCGTACTACACAAGAATACTGTCAGAACAACGATAAACATCAGTAGGGTAAAACTAATTTGTCTCACTACTGTCTAAACCCAGCTCACGTTCCCGTGCATGGGTGAACAATGGAAAGGTTGGTGGATTTTACTTCACAATGATAGGAACAGTCGACATCGAAGGATCAAAAAGCGACATCGCTATGAACGCTTGGCCGCAACAAGCCAATTATTCCTACATTTCTAACATTTCTGGCACCACTTGCTAAAAACTTGTTAAAACAAAAGGATCGATAGCCCAAGCTTTTACTGTTTCTGTATGTACTAAATACCGAAATCAAACCAGTATTTGCCCATTTGCTCTATGTGTGGTTTCTGTCCGTACTGAGCTGGCCTTGGGGCACCTCCGTTATTATTTGAGAAATGTACTGCCCTAGTCAAACTCCCCACCTGGCAGTGTCCTTCATTTGGATCATATCTAAAGAATGGAAAATAAATCAAATTTCTATGCAATTATAATATACAGCATATTGCATCAATAAATCCACAAAATAAAAAATTAACATATTAATGAAATTTTTTTGGTGTATATAACAAAACTCATGATATTTTGGAATTAGAAACTCGCACCAAAACAAAATATCATAGAAATATCCACGAGGTGTGCATCCATAAAATGGCTAAGTAAAATGATACACGTCCACCAAATCAAGTGACTAGGGAAACAATAAGAGTGATGGTGTTTCATTGTTGACAAAATCAGAAAATGGAAATGCCTCCCACTTATTCTACACCTCTTATGTCTCCTTACAATGCCAGTATTTCTTAAACTAGTACACCCAGATATTTCACCACTCGTACCACTCTCACCGTTCCCTCTCCCAGACGAATTAATGGCGACATGCTATGACTCAACACACCACCCTTCATCATAATGATCACTATTTTCTCTTTCGAGATCTGTAGCTTCGACATTTCGCACCATTCACTCAACTTGTCCAAATATGCCACCGTCCTCTCCTCTAACTCTCTTCACGATTCTCCATTGATCACAACTGCGAACGACACCCACTAAACGTCCGGGTCATCACCAATCTCCAATGCACCATCAAAACATAAGTTCACAAATTTATAGGTTCCTTCACTCCCACTACATTCATATACATATACAACATAAAATGATTTTTTTTTCGACATGAAAAGGTAACCACTATAAAATAGATCTGATTTATGGTAATATTCATTATTTACAGCAAGTAATGAGTATCGTTATAAAAGGGATTCATAATCAGAAACTTTGGGCCATATTTCTTACCAAGTATTGACAGCCTTTAATCCGATAATTTGTTAATTGTGGCATGATATCGGTAACCCAATCTTTTATCATCGTCTTTACAATATTAATATTTAGGCCAGTTTCCGCCGCATTTTCTTCTGGCATCGGTAAAGTCAAGAACTTATGAGTGACTAGATCTCCACCACTTACTATATGGTTAATTGCTAAATGTATCATAACCTAAACTCAGATGATTATGGCACAAAATACATACCTGATTCAAACCGGAATGCTTAGACATTTCAAATATATTACATAGTAAGTAAAGATAAAGACCATGTACTCAATACCCACATTGATAATATCTTTAATGTTGCTTGCGAACAAATACATAACTTTATTCAGAAAATAAACAATTGAATAATTCTTCGATAAAACTTGGGATAGTACAAAAAATATTCAGTGGAATTGGAAGATATTATTACTAGTGCCCAGCAAAGCAAATTGTTCAGATGGGAAACTAAAAGAAAAATTTGTCGTAACAACGGCTTCATTATCATATCAGTAAAAGATGTACTACATATTGTTATAAGTGTCAGTACGGTCCAGTTTTATATTTAGAAAATTTAGTACTTATTTAAAAATTCGGTACATAATCAATACAGGGCGGTCACAAAAATGGGGGACTAGAAAAATGTATAAGGTGCTTGAATAAACTTGTAGCTTCGAGAAAGTTCAAAAGGTAAACAAAAAGCTAATATAAATAGGTGATTTATGAGCAAGAAAAAATAGTTGAAAATAAAGCTTAATCAAATACACATCGAGATATTGAAAGTAAAAAAAAGT